>ML777899.1:683478-705471 GCA_009831015.1 Picea engelmannii | reverse complement strand
CATGTATGTGCCAACTCATCAACTACTTGTCTCAACCATGTACCCAACATGTACCTTAACCAAAAGCCCTCATCAATTTCATCATCCAAATATGATTTGTAACTCTGTAATAGACCTGGTGTATATGATCACATACCTGCAAATCTTCCTTAACTTTCACAACAAGAGACTAACATTTTCATCAAACTTTTATTTAGTCTCACATGACTAGTTTGGGATTAATCAACAACCGTAACTTGAAATAATCATAACTATGTACCGGTAATGAATAAAGATATGAAAATAGTACACAATGTTCTTCAATTTCACAATGTTCTTCAATTTTTTTTATGCAATTCCTCCAGGTGTCACTACTTGGAACCTCTCAGAAAAGGAGTTATAACAAAAATGACATACCTTGTTGAATTCTGGTTTATTCCAGAGAGCGAACTTGCGGAGCGTGCCCCACACAAAATATTTGTTGTATGGATCTGAAAATTTTCCACAGGATACTACACACTGTACTCTAACCAACACATTTGGTATTACTGAATTTGGATATGTTATGAAGAAATTATGACGTTTTTACCCGAAACATTTGTTTTAGACTAGTTTCAGGACTAGCCACAAACCCTATTTTCCACGGAGTGTAACTCCAAAAATACAACGACCCACAAGCTGAAATTCATACTACAACTACTTGGATATGTTTTCTCAATGGCATCCCAATTTCATGGTCTGATTCATTCTAGAAAAAACGTTGTTGAGAAAATGGTGAGATGATCTGTAAATAACATACCTTAGAAAGCATCATCAAAAGAATTTATCCTCCCTTGAATTCCGACCTTCTTTTTTTCACCTTCCCTCTGAAATTTGGCTTAGATATACTTTGGTTACCTCAGTCACCTATAGATATTAAATATTCTCAAGTGTGATATAAAATGAGAGAGCATTGCCTCTTATTTATACTCTCCAAGTAGCTTCCTTAGAAACATCTTCTAGGTCACTTTGTCCACTTTCCTTATTTTAGGGTTAACCCACTTCTAATTTCTCCATTAAATTTATTATTTAAATAATTTCTTTTGTATTCAATTTGAATTATAGTACACTCATCACTTCACTTTATTATTTACCTTCAAAAATCTCTTTAAACCACTTTGATTACTTTGACCTTTTGGGACTTCTAGATGACATATGAGGATCCTCCAACTTCATAAGGCCACAACTCTCAAATAGTGAGGAGTTATGTGACATTCCACATACCATAAAAAATGGCATGACATGTAATATTCATCTAGAATAGTCTTACCTGCAAAAATATCAAAATTCATACCATTATCCATCAAACAAACTTGGGTCCATTACCCAAACCTGGGTTCTTCAACTTCTCATGGCCATAACTCTCTAACCATGAGGAATTATGTGATGTTCCACATACCATCGAAAATGGAATAACATGTACTATCCATATAGAATAGTATTACCTTCAAATATATTAAAACTCATACCATTATACATGAAACAACTTTGGGTCCATTATCCAAACCTTTGTGCTACCAGAATTCGCTACCGAACTTTCTTCAAGAGTTGACATCAATGACAACCAACCTTAATCAACATAATTAACAAGTAAAAAAAAATCTAAAATAATGTACTAATGACCAAGTCTTAGGAGGTTAAGACTGTTACAAATTTCATCATGCTAGCTCATCTGATTACAAATTCCCCATGGCGGTATGGAAAATGCGTGATGAAGAAAAATAATAAGAAGAAGAAGGGCCATAATGGCTAGATGGACTTTTGAACTTTGAATTTGATCAAGTAATTGTTCAAATTTAGAGGGTAACCGACCTACCAGTTGCATGAGAACATCAAGGGTCTGTTGTTGGTACCTAACCATCTCTACCTGTCTCTGGGATGCCTCTTCCTATCTTTGGTTCATCTCATTCTGCCCCTTGGCCAAATCACTTAGTATCCTGATCACACTCTCCTCTATAGGATACCGATTGTCTCATGTTTCTTCCTTTCCCTCAGATGACTCTGATCTTGGGATATGCTTTCCTCCACGACCTCTTGTTCTTCTATAGGTGATAGGTTTCTTGCCTCTAGGAGTCAACACCTCATGCAATCACAAGCTAGCAAGGTCACCAACTTTGATACCACTATAATATCCCCAATACTTGATAGAATAAGATAGTATGTTTATTGTTCAATGATGTTGTTTCTCTTTGTGTGATTTTGTCAAACACTTTCATTCAAAAGTTTTTAGGCTACAAGATGATTGATAACTTTCAACAAACAATTTGCATGTGTTTTTACTAGAGGATATTTCATCAAACAGATGGCATGCAATGCAAGTACACATAGAATAGAAGAGACAACATTGGCATTTTCATTATGGATGGTATATGGAACACAACAATAATAGATCCCTAATGCCTGCTACAACAACTGCAATACAATAGTAAACACTACATAAATCAAGTCAAAACCTGAGATAATTCCATAGTCTCCTCAATATATGATGGTTACTCTTCCAATCTGCATAAAAGATGCCCCCAGCCTCAATCTAGCCTCTCAAATGCTAAGAGGTAACCCCTCGACCCTCTCTCTTGGATCGCGGCCTATAAAATCCTCATGGCCCCTCCAGTAAACCCTCACGGTGCTTCCACAAGGTGAATTGGCCCCTCAATGAGCCTCCATGACCCTCCTATTCTCACGACCCAAAAAATAAAAGATGGACGAGCCCTCTAGGAAACCACACGAGGCCTCCCAAGTGCCAACGAACCCCCCAAGAACACTGTTGTGGCCGTCCTCCTCACACCCTTATGACCTACACAAGAGATGAATTGGCCCTCAATGAGCCACATGAACCTCCTCCAATCCCTCCTAGTGCCACGACCCTGCAAATAGATGAGATCAGCCTCCTCAACAGAGATCCACGAACTTCCTAAGTAGATCGATACACGTCCAAACTGAAGACAAAAATTAATATGAAGCTCCAGTGGAAATCCCGGATGGATTTCCCTCTTTGTCTAGCTAGGGTGGATATTGCACCAACAAAACGAAACTCAAGTGGAAGGGTTTTGTCAAAACCCCAACAAAAACTTGGCTCTCAAGAGTGTTATCCCTTAGCTTAGGGATAACTAAGGAGATCACGTCTCGAGGCCCACAAGTCCTACACATGGAGTACCGAGAGTCAAACGACTTGAGCATGGCCCCTAAGGGCCCCTCTTTTCTTCAATGCAATCCATGTATCACCAACAATAGTATCCATCACACCAACCTGGTCTTGAAGTAGCGGTGAGTCTTTCCCCATGAGGTAATGGGTCCAGGCATCATGGTATGTATCACTCTGATTTTTGAAGCACTTGAACATGCATTGAATCCTTCTTCATTTCATGACATTTGCTTGGAAATTATGCTCTTTGCCTCGTTCATACCTGAAAGAGTGACATGGTTCCCTAGTAAGTTGATTTCCCTTTAGGATGGGTTGCTATTGGGTGGATTTGTGAAAAGTCATCGTTCGTTCCCTCCATACTTACCACTTTCCATCTTTACTCCTTTCATCTCCCCTATCCTTGTTTGGGCATTGGGATTGGCTACACTAGGAAGGGTTGTACCTTACCTCGTGGGAAGAAGCGACTAAAGGACCAGAGGGTAAAAGTCGCTGGAAAGAGTTAAAAGACAATGTTGAAACCTTCGAGATGCTCTGCCCAGGGATCCCTGAGAAAGCAGTGAAAAGCTTCTCAGTAAGTAAAGGGCACCCATAAGATAACATAAACACTCAAGGTACTAGTTGATGGATAGGAGGTCTCATCACAAGCTGACCTAATATGACCATGGGCATGTAGCGATATGAAACTACCACCTATCTGGTCACCAAACCAGGGTAATGGGTCTTGGTGGCATAGCCAAGAGAAAGGGGGTCTCATCACGATCCATCCTTCTCATTTCCATGAAATGTTTGTGGATAACATTGTTACCTCTAGTCATCAAGCCACAAAAGTGGCCCTCAACTATTTCCTTGAAGCACAAGAGCAAAAGATCAAATGAAATAAAGCTAAGAGTAAAAGACAATGAATGAGCTAGGAAACAATTGCATTCATAACAAGGTGCAACTCGCCCTCCACAAAGGCACCCATAGGTAAGACTTTACATTTCCCTGTTATCACATGCACCCCATGCCCAAATATTTACCCCATGCCACCTCATACACTTACATGACTTGGACTAGACTCCACATGGGAAACACCCCAAACTTAAGAGAGGTTAGCTCTATAGGATGCCCTGAGACCCTCTCCAAACCTAACTTGTCAAATTGCATAACATCTTTGAGCATTTGTTCGGGGTTAAGGGGGGTTTGATGCACATGTTTGTGTAATTTAATTATTGGATGTGGTTTACATGCTATGATCCCTGTGACTTATGAACCCCTAGAGGGTGTACTTGTTGTTGCTGCAAGACCTTGCTTGGTGGACATGTACAAATGATGGAATGATTAGCTCGGGCCTTCGTGGGGGCTTAAAGCCCTCAGATGGATGTTGAAACCCTAGCTAGAGGTAAGAAGAGATTGAAAACTTGCACTAGGAGAAAGAAGGGCGCTGCCTTTGGAGCCACCCTGGCAGACCTAGACCCAAGGGATCTTACTTTTCCCACATGGATGTTATCCCTTGAGGGCCCTGGACATCACCATGATAGCCCTAGACGTCATCCAGAGCTAGGGTTTCATCTTGGATGACATTTATGAGGCATTGGCACATATGGGCATGGTTTCAGGCCTTTGGAGGCCCAACGTTTCACCTTCCTTGCCCGGTGTTCCATACTTGGTATTCAACACCACCCTAGAGGGGCATGACATCACCTATGGAGTGATTTTTACATGCAAATTAATTTTGTTTTGTCGAGATTTAATTTGTGTAAAAAACTGGTCAGGTCGGCCTAGTAATTATGAAATGAAATTAATTTTAGGTTAAATTTTGTATAAATAAGCAAAAAGTGACATTCACTTTCATAACAACTTGTCATTTGAGACAAAAGGTCTAAAATTTGCACCCTATTAGGGTTATTGGCTGAAATTGTAAGCTGCCACTCTTGTTTAAGGATGACTTTTGCAACTTGGATAAATTTTGGAAGTTTTATGGTGATCTTGCATGGTATTCTCATGATTATTCTTGGCGCAAGTAAGTGAAATCTGCATTTTGTCATCTCTTGAATGGTTTATTGTATGGTTTTATTTGCTCATACAAGATTATGAAATTGCATGGTGTGTTTAATGCTTGAAGTAAGAAACCCTATTTATTTGCCAAGCTTTTCATTGAATTGATCTAGTAACTAGTGAAACCCTAGAGCTCTAAATTGCTATTATTCTAAGGGTTTTGTACTTGGTTATTGTTGCATAATTTTTACTCCATAAAAAGACTAAGGAGAGCAAGGCACTAAGGCCTAGAATTGCCTACACCCTATCATTTTGTCTCTTGAGGTCAAAGTCTAGGACTTAAGTTACTACTTCTCTTATACTTTTTGCCTCTTAGACTTTTGTGCATCATCATTAATTTGCAGCCTTAAAAGAAGCCATCCTCCTTGACTCCATTACCCTTGAAGGCACTAGTCCTCCTCTTACTTCTTGACAACACTCAACTCAAAATTTCATTTCATACTCAAACTCTTTCACTTCATACTCTACTAATTTGCTAACCTAGTCTAGAAATACTAACAACTAATTTGTTGTTGTCATAATCACTCAAACTCTTTCACTTCATACTCTACTAATTTTCTAACCTAGTCTAGAAATATTAACAACTAATTTGTTGGTGTCATAATCACTGATACAACTATCATTTTCCATCTTATATCAGCCTACTAACCATCTAGTCATCCCAGAATTTGTATAAGTCAAGGTACTATCAATAAGTGTTAAAGTATATGTTCAATAGTCTTTCTAGAGTGCAAATTCTGACGTTGTTACTGTTGTCATAGCTGCTGTTACAACCACTGTTGCAGCCCCTAACATCCCTGAATTTGTCCATAAAACCATTGGGCATTTGTACTAGGAAAACCATAATCATTGGATATTGAAGTAGTGCCTTATTACTTTATTATAGTACTTTTCTGAAGTGGTTTCCATTGTTGTCATCATCATTAATTAATGTTGTTATAAATGTTTGGACAACCATTTAAGTCATTTATTGACTTGTGTTTATCTTGAAAATTGTGAGTGACAAAGCGTTATCAAGTTTGCAAGACTCTTATATCTCTTCCTTGTCATCATAACTTGCACCTTTCAAGATACATTGTTGCTAGTGTAATCTCACTTTTATTGTATAGTAATTTGTTCAGGCAACACATAATTTGTTTAAGAATTCATTGATTAAAACTGTTGCTACTAACGTTTGATGTTTCATTGGTAAAGGGAAGGTACAAACCCATTTTCATTTTCCCTTGTCCCTTTAAACTTCACTCAAGTGACTTCTTTTGTTGAGTGACCTAGAGAAAAGGGTGGGTATTCATCGTATCTTTTTTCCCTTCATCAACCAACTAGGTCCTAGGACGTCTCCCTTGGAGTGAGACTTTCCTCCTCCTAAAGAGAAAGAGGTACCCTATTGGGGTGAAAGTGTTAGGGCTACCTCCATGTTATGTCAATCTAGGCCTACTTGCGTTTAGGCTTTGGGAAAGTATAGATTGTGTGATAACAAAGAGCACTCCAAACAAGAGATCAAATCATAATAATGAAAGTGGAGCACTACCCCTCCTTTTATTCTTCCTCAATGTGCCTTCTAGAACTTTCCCCTTTTGACCAAATCCTCATGACCCTTATTCTCCTTTTAATTCCCACTTAAAAATTAAAAGTCACTTTTACTAATGTTTAAGTAACTAATAACCTAAAAGTTACTTTGTTACCTTTTAACTTAATGTCACTTTAGAAACATAACATCTCCTAGCTAAGTGACATTATATAAACCTCTTGACTCCCTTTTCTTCCCAGCTTACGGGAGTCATATAGGCTACTAAGTTATCCTCCGTCCTAATCATTCGGAAGGGGACATTACAGTCCTCCCTTCCCGAGGTTGCTTGTCCCCAAGCAACTCTAAACCATGATGATGTAAGATCTGCTCTCCCTCCCAAGTGGCATCCTCTGCAAGAAAATATTTTCATCTGACCAAGTACTCTTGAATCACTCTGATCCTCATCCTCCTCTATCAGAAAACAATAATCCTCTCTGGAATCCCTCCACCCACAAAACAATGTGCTACACATAGAAATCCTAGATCTTAAAAGAAAACAAAAAGAAATCAGATCCCAATAGGCCACCTTCAAACATGAAACTGAAACACACATTAATTCATGGGCATAGGTGGTCCCTGGGAATCCCCCCCCTCTTGCAGTAGTTGAGTAGGTGGTGTAGGCTAAACTCGCGGAGGAGCATACCAAAAGAGTAAGGGAATTGAACCTCAAAGTAAGGGGTCTCCCCTGGCCTCACCCATCTCTGGACCCTATGGAAGTGGGGACTTTGTTCCTTCGGGACACCCTTGACATTTTCGATGTGAAACTGGACATAGCCTGGCTTGGTTACGACTCTACTCTCTTCCTCCGGTTTAGGACGAGGACTGATCGACTTCGTGTCCTTAGAGCTAGGAGGAAGTTGTTTTCTCTCCCCAACATGATCTTTCTAGATGAGGATCTCACCAGAGCACAGTTTGTGGAGCTTAAACAATCTAGAGAACAAGTTATGGCATCACGACAGGCAGGGAAATGGGAAGTCATTAGGAACCTCAAGGAAGTCATTCGAGAGTCCTTCCCACCTAGGTGGGAACCCCGAACCGGGGCTTCCAAATGGCGGGCATGGTTGGGGGGATGATAGGGTGCAGACATCTCTATCGTTTGTTGGAATGGAAATGGATCTTTTTGGTCATCACCGGGTCTCTTACACAATGCTCGAGTCAGTAGACATCCTCTTCCTAACCTAGACTCACACAAGCCATGTTCGACCTCTTCCAGACTATGCAAGATATAATTGGATTTCAGTTTACAGATAGGAGACAAGGAGCTCAGGTGGAGTAGCTTGTTTGACTAGGGATTCCCTCCAGAACAGGGTCTCTTTGTTGGCCGCAGATGAGTTTGCCAGGTTTACGTGGGTTTGGGTTAGAGATAGAGTCACCCCTTCGAGGGACATTTACATTGTAGTCTGCTACTTCCCTCCGACCTCTTCATTGTTTTCTATCCATAATGAATTCAACAGGGACCCCTTTATATACATGTACATTGGCATCACCCAATACTCCGTTGTTGGGGAGGTCATCCTATTGGACGATTTAAATGCCCATACTAGAGATCTCCATACCCCTCTTCACGATCGGTCAGAGGACGTGTTCTATACTCGGGGGATAGATTTAGAGTCAGTGGGGATTTATCGGCTATCTGACAATGCTTTGCGGCCCATTACAACATATGGTCGTCCCCTATTGCAGCTGGGAGAATCTCAGGAATTGTTGATCCTGAATGGACTCCCTTGTTTCCCAGGTTCTTGCTTCTTCACCTGTTGACCTCATGGAGGTGGTGCGAGTGTAGTTGACTATGTTCTCTCTATCCATAACTTAATTCCTTTTATTCACCACCTCTCATTTTTCCCCATTCCCCTTTCCAACCATGCCCTACTTTCCTTCTCCCTTCAGTTTGACCCCCCTCCACTCCAACAACCCCCCCTCTCCCCTCATGGCCCACCCCACACCACCTTTTGTTTCGACGAAGGAGATCCTGACATTTTCTCCTCTATACTCTGCCAAATGCTCCCACCTGAAACCCAGTTTTCCTGTTTGACTCTGCCTCAACCAAATACACATGACTTTCAACTGCCATTTGGAAAGAAACCCTCAAATCCTTTCCCCATTCCATGCAATTCACTTCCACCCCAAAATTTGGATCTTGTCCCATGAACAAGTGGTATGACGAAGAATGCAAGACTCTACACCATCAACTTAGACATGCTTTCATCCACTCTCATCCATACTATTCCAACCTCAAAGCTTCCTATCGCCGTATCCTCCGTCATAAGAAACACCTTTTCATATCTTAGAGGAGACATAACCTTTGTTCTCTCCTTGCTCACTCCCCCATACAATTTTGGAGTACCATCCTTCCTCGACACTCCCCCCTCCCATCCAACGTTAATCCGACGTCCATGTTCTCTCACACCTCCAACCTTTATGATATTCCCGGGAATCCCCAGATCCATGTCACCTCTCCCCCCTCTTCATGCCACTTATTCTCAGATAGAGATATCAGGGAGGCCATTTGGGTGATAAACAACAACAAAGCAGTAGATGAGGAACAATTTCAAGAAGAGTTCTTCAAGAATGGTCTTCTTGATTTGGTTAGTTATTTAGATGATCTTTTCAACCATGTAGTTCATACATGATTTCCCTCAACATGGTCACACCACATCATCCATATGATTCACAAATCCGGTCCCAACACAAATCCCAACAACTACAGGACGATCATGGTGGGCCACACATTCTCAAAACTTGATGCTACGGTTCTCCATATGAAGCTCTCTTGTGACCTTGAGCAAAGACACCTCAGAGCTAGGGGATAGGCAATATTTCTATTGACTCACTAGACTATTGACCACATCTTCACCCTCCGGGCCATCATTGAGGAGGCACGACACCGCTCTTCGAAAGTCTTTTGTTGTTTTGTATATTTCTGGAAAGATTTTGATTATGTCCCGAGGGAAGCCTTGTTCCAGAGGCTCAAAGATATTGGCATCTTCAGGACCCTGTTGACAACCATCATGTGTTTATATGAGTCCATTCTTGGTCAAATCCGCACAACTTATGGGATGTATGATTTCATCAGAAGTACTATTGGAGTTAAACAAGGCTGCCCATTGCCACGCACGCTGTTTGGGATTTATATTGATGAGCTAGAGACCTTCCTTCACGAACACATTCAGGACAACGATGGATGTGCCTTCACCAGGTCCTGATATCTATCCTACTTTTTGTTGACGATGTGGTCCTACTCTCCTCCTCTCTAGAGGGAGTACAGAGACAGTTGGATGCCTTATCTCTGTTTTGAGACCTCCAACAATTGACGGTGAACTTAGGTAAAACCAAGGTCATGATTTTCAACAGGTTGAAGAAAACTTCAAATTTTCACTTCCTCTTTAAAGAGGAGGAGATTGAGATTACCAACACCTATACTTATTTGGGAGTGCAATTCTTAGGTTCCCATTTCAATCTACGTCCGGCCCTCCAGCCTCGGATTAACAAAGGATATAGATCTTTAGCCCTTCTAGAGAGACAATGTTTTTGACACCATTTCCAGGACATTTCGTCCAAGATGAGCCTCATGTACACCCTAATCCAACCCACTATTCTATATGGTGCAGATATCTGGGGATCATATTTACTCAAATCAGATTGGACTTCAACAGAGAGAGTCCAGATTCTCCTTTTCCGCCGCATCATTAGATGCAAGAAGATAGTACCTCAACACATCATCCTTACAAAGTTTGGAGTTCAACGCTTCCGGCTTGAGACAATGTTTAGATTGGTTTCCTTTTTACATCGTATCCATATCTTTGGAGACTCGACGAAAGGCAGGGACCGGTACCCGTACTTGGCCTACGTTCTTCAGAGGCTATTTCCCTTTCTATTCCTTCGGGTTGGGCTAGAGGTTGGTTCGCAGGAGTTTCAGGTCTCCTAGCCTAAGTGGGAATCCAGTTAGATCGTCCTCCTCCATTTATATATTCCTTAGATTCACCTCGTCACCTTTCACCTACTAGACAGGAGCTTAACAAGATCATCAGGGATGACATTTACAGGCAGTTTGTCCAGATCACTTGGGTCAACCCTCAGGGAGGGTTGCACCCAAAGATGGCCTTCTACGCTAAGCACTTTTTGGAGTTGAGAGACGAGCTCATTGTTCGACCCCAGTATACACTTCGTCACTGGATGCATGCACTTTGCATTCCATTCGGCCAGTTCAGAGTGGGTTCTCATAGACTTCGAGTAGAGACAGACCACTAGATTGATAGATCAGATAGAATCTGCCAGGTATGTCATTTTCAGGAGGTTGAGACCAAGGTGCACTTTATTTTTGTATGCCCCCTCTACTACAAGATCAGAGGGAGGTTCCATTGCTTGTTCAGAGAATCTCAGACCCTCACTGACTTCTTCAAATATCTTGATCAGAGATGTTTGGCCCTATACATACATGAGGCTCTCAGGTTCCGAGCACATATTCTTCAGCCTCCCATCAGACACGACTCTACACATATGATCGCTTCATTTTTCATAGTGTTATCTTTAGGAAAGGGCACCAAACAACTGAGCGATATTAGTATACATACAGACATATATCAGTGAGGATCTGTGAGGCCATGCCCCGTTCCATGAGATCTCAACACCATAACCATATTAGATCCCTACTTGGGAGATGGACTAGATCCGCCAGACCTCAGCATTGTGTGATCTCCGCCAGGCAACAACACAGTGGACAGTTCGCATTTCCCACCATATTTTCTTCAGGCGAACAAACTTTACTGGGTTTCCTTCATTCAGCCTCAGATGTTAGGAAATATGGGTTTACTCCATAGACCTTATCACCTAGATATTCTCCTCCTGTGCATCTCTGCCCCATTGCGTGGTTTGGGAATTGTGGCCGTGATTGAAAGATCCTCATACTTCAACCCTGTTAGAAAAAAAGGATCGCAGAGCAATAAAATAAAACAAATGTGGAAATAAAACACATAAGATACACAATACAATAGAGACATAGATATATATGGTTCACCCAGTGTGGGCTATGTCCACCAGAGAAATTTCCAGGTCATTCCTTTATTATTATCCAGCAAAATGAAGGGATACAACCTACATCACACCCGTTGTAACTTCCTCTTCTTTCTCTCAGAGTCTCCTCTCTTAGAATACAATATTCACAATGATACATAGCCGCAATACATTTCCCTTATAAAAGATGATTGCCTTCTAGGGAAAACCCCCTAACATAACTTCTACTGTCAAATGTGTGACCTTATAATGAACAATCCATATTTACTATGAAATTACAATATACATTTACAAGCAAAAATTTTCTTCAGGGGCTTCGCCCTCGAACCCATCTGGGGGCTCGCTTGCCCCCAGACCCCTCAGGAGGGGCAAGCCCCCCTGCACTCCTCCACGTGGAGGACTATACATTCTTTCAGGATGTAAATTCTTCATGGGATATAAACACGACTAAAAACAAAGGCCTATGATTCAGGAAGATAATCAGGCTCCACAACCAACAATCTCCCACTTGGAGACTGATTTCAACAACTCTATCATTGTTGTATCTACTGGACTATGATCCTTCTTGGACCTGAAAAATTTCTCATCTTCACTTTCATGCTTGAAGACCAATTGAAACTGAGCAGGAATTCAGTTTCTCCCTGGTTACTCCCTTTGTTAACATGTTTGCAGGATTTTGGCTAGTGTGTATCTTTTCCAACTTCAAATGTCCATCTTCCAAGATAGATCGTATGAAATGATACTTGAGTTGTATATTCTTAGGATTTGAATGGAAGGCTGATTTCTTTGCAAGATGAATTACACTCTCACTATCACAGTACAACTTGTTATTCTCCTACTTCTTTCCCAATTCCTACATAAAACTCTATAACCAAATAATTTCTTTACTAGCCTCTGTAGCAACGACATACTCTGCTTCTATTGTTGAAAGATAAACAACCTTTTGTAGTGTTGAAATCCAACTCAATGTTGTTCCACCTACAGTAAAAACATACCCTGTGGTGCTCCTCCTTCTATCTTTATCACCTGCCAATTCTGAATCAACATATCCCTGTAGAACAATGTTTGAACCTCCAAAACATAATGCATGAGTAGCAGTACCTCTCAAATACCTAAGAATCCACTTTACTGCCTCCCAATTTTCTTTACCTGGATTGTTCATATACCTGTTCACAACTCCCACTGCATGTGCAATATCTGGTCTTGTGCAAACCACCGCATACATCAAGCTGCTAACTGTTGATGAATTGGGGACCCTCTACATGTATTCTATCTCCTCCTATGTCTTGGGACACATTTCCTTAGTTAATTTGAAATGGTTGGCCAAAGGTGTACTAACTGGTTTTGCATTCTGCATTCTAAACCTCTCCAACACCTTTTCTATGTACTCACCCTGAGACAATGTCAATTTGTGATTTTTCCTGTCACTTGTTATTCTCATACCAAGGATTTTCTTTGCAGCACCCAAATCCTTCATCGCAAATGAATTAGATAATTTATTATTGAGCGCATTTATATCCTGCATATTAGACCCTGCAACAAGCATGTCATCTACATACAATAGCAAGATAATATAGCTTCTATTTTCTAGTTTTTTAAAATAAACACAGTGATCAGAATGATATCTACTATAACCTTGTTCTGTCGTAAACCTGTCAAACTTCAAATACCACTGCCTTGGAGCTTGATTTAGGCCATACAAGCTCTTCTTCAACCTGCATACCAAATTTTATTTCCCTTTGACCTCATACCCCTTGTGGCTGCTGCATATAAATCTCTTCCTTCAAATCCCCATGGAGAAAAGTTGTTTTTACATCTAATTGTTCAAGATGTAAATATTCTACTACAAATAGTCCTAATTGAAGTCATTTTAACAACAGGAGAAAATATTTCATCAAAATCTATACCTTTCTTTTGTGAGAACCCCTTTACAACAAGTCTAGCCTTGTACCACTTTTTTCCCCCATCTTCTTCCTTCAACTTGTAAACCCATTTATTCTGTAATGCTCTTTTTCCTACAAACAACTGAACCAAATCCCAATTCTAGTTATTTACCAGGGAATCCATTTCCTCTTTCATGCCTTGCTCCCACTTCTTTTTAGTGTCTATTAACATTGCCTCTTCATAACATTCTAGTTCACCATAATTGTCAACAATAAATAATACAATGAAGGAGAGTATCGTTCAGGGGATCTACTTAACCCGGTATATCTTCTAACAACACTTGCATGAGTTTGAGGTACCTGTTGCTCTTGTTGTTGTACATTTTAATTTTCTGGTACCTTTGGAATTTCTTTTTCAGTGATCTCATCAAACACTGTGTATTCTGGTTTTTTTTTTTTTTTTTGGTATCTTTCCCTTCAATTAATCTTTGTACGTGACATTTTCATTGAATATGACATCTCTACTCCTAATGATTTTGTGATTTTCATAATCCCATAAGCGATAACCAAAATTATTAACACCATATCCAATAAAGGTACACTTCTTGGATTTTGTCTCAAGCTTTGTTCTATTTTCTTTATCAATATGGACAAAGTCTTCAAAAAATAATAGTTTACCTTTTTATCTATCCATGCCTCCTCTTGAATTCCACCATTCAAATAGCTTGAAGGTCCTCTGTTTATTAAATAAACAACAACATCTGCCCAGAACTGTAAGGGCAAACCAACATGCAATCTCATACTCCGTGCATGCTCCATGATTGTCCTGTTCATCCTTTTTGACACACCATTTTATTATGGTGTTCCTGGAACTGTCTTCTCTCTACGAATCCCATGATATGAACAATAATCATCAAACTCTTTGCTACAATATTCACCTCCATTGTTTGATCTGAGACACTTCAACATTTTTCTTGTCTCATTCTCAACAAAATATTTCCATTTCCTAAAAGTATAAAAAACATCATATTTTTGTCGAATGCAATAAACCCAAGTTTTTTCATTTGCATCATCAATGAAAGTAACATAATAACGAGAGCCACCAAGAAATGATACCTGAGCTGGTCCCCATACATCTGTATGCACAATCTTTAACCTTTCACTCTTCTTTTCTTTTTCGACTATGAGAAATTTGACCCTCTTCTGTTTTCCATAAACACAATTCTCACAGAAATCCAAATCAATTTGTTTAAGATTTGACAACAAAATTATTTTGTGAAGTATCTGCTTACCCTTATCACTCATGTGTCCAACCTGTGATGCCACAATGTTGTATCCACTCATATAGAAGCTAAAGAGATAGAAGAGTCAGTATTACCGGTACATAAATACAATGTACCTACCTTCTCTCCTTTTGCTATCACTAGTGATCCTTTGGTGACCTTCCACATCTTATCTATAAATATGGATATACAACCTTCACTTGCCAACTTCTTTGTTGAAATTAGATTTTTACTTCGATATGGAACATGTCTTACCTCTTTCAACAACCATTGGTTTCCATTCATTTTCTTTATTTTTACCTTTCCCATTCCAACAATTTTGCATGGTGCATCATCACCCAAATGAACCTGTCCAAAATCACCTTGAACGTAATCTATAAAATGTTTCCTATGGGGTGTGGCATGAAATGAAGCCCCTGAATCTACTACCCGAGACTCATAAATATTATCTATAGAAAGAATCAAAGCATCTTGTAACACATCACCTGTTACAGTTGCTTCCTGATTTTTCTCCTGCTATCCATCTATTTGTTTCTTTGGATCTCTGCAGTCTTTCTTCAGATGTCCTTTCTTCCCACAATTAAAACACTCTATCTTTTCCAGTCTAGATTTGGATCTACCCTTCCTAGAATTCCCACGGTTTCCTGAGCCCTTTCCTCTCTATCCTTTTGTCTTCCCCTATTCTCCATGTTTAACGTATTACGTGATGTCTCACCTGTGCTTTTCCATCACATTTCCTCACTAAGGATAACACCAACAACATCATCAAATTTTAAAGTGTCTGAACCAAAGACAAAGTTACTTACATCCATGACCAAGCTATTCCAACTTTCTGGCAATGAGCACAAGATTAGAAGAGCCCTAACCTCATCATCAAAGTCCACTTTTACAGAAATTAGTTGATTAGTAACCATATTAAATTCATTTAAATGATCTGCAACAAACCCACCTTCTGACATCTTCATATGAAATAATCTCTTCATTAGAAATACCTTATTGGACGTCGAGGGTTTTTCATACAGTTTAGCCAATGTGTCCATAGCTCCTTTGTTGTCTTTTCTTTCGAAATATTGAAAGCCACTGACACTGCCAGGCTCAACCGTATCGTTCCTAGTGCCTTTCTGTCAAGGTCCTCCCATTCTTCGTCCTTCATGGCCGTCAGTTTCTTTGCTATTCCACCCAATGGTAGGAATAGATCCTTTCGATATAAATAATCTTCCATTTGCATCTTCCATAACTGGTAGTTTTGGTCGTTAAATTTCTCGACTCTAAACTTTCCATCTTCCGCTATTGCTCCCACTCAAACTAGGAACCCTCTTTTCCTGCGAGTTACCTTTGGCCCTGATACCAATTGTTAGAAAAACAGGATTGTAGAGAAATAAAATAAAACAAATGTGGAAATAAAACACAGAAGATACACAATACAATAGAGACACAGATATACATGGTTTACCCAGTGTGGGCTACGTCCACTAGAGAAATTGCCAGGTCCTTCCTTTATTATTATCCAACAAAATGAAGGGGTACAACCTACAAACCCACTATAACTTCCTCTTCTTTCTCTCATAGTCTCCTCTCCCAGAATACAATATTCACAATGATACATAGCTGCAACACATTTCCCTCATAAAAGAGGGTTTCCTTCTAGAGCAAAAAACCCTAACATAACTTCTAGCGTCAGATCTGTGACCTTATAATGAATGGTCTAGATTTAATATGAAATTACAATACACATTTACAAGGAAATTTTTTCGTTGGGGGCCCGCTTGCTCCCGAACACCCCAGTCGGGGGGATGCCCCCCCCAACCCTGCAGGAGGGGCAAGCCCCCCCTGCACTCCCCCGCATGGAGGAATATACATTCTTCTAGGGTGTAAAGTATTCATGGGGTATAAACATGGATGAAAACAAATGCTTCTGAATCAAGAAGATAATCGGGCTCCACAACCAACAAATCCATCTCACATTATCTACATTTTTGCATTTTACTTCATGCAACTTATTTCTTTATAGGAGACCGTTTGGTACTCTCGCATTGTAAAGACATCATTGTGCCCATCAGTCCCTTTGACCTAATTTTTTGGTCATTAGTTGGACATTAATAAAATTATTTTTTCTATCTATCTTCTCTGGAGTCAAAACCAACTACTCTTCCTCATCCGACGGAGGAATATTTGTTGAAGTGGTGACTTGTTGTCCCAATGCCTTCTTGAGGCAAGATACATGGAATACGTTGTGGATCCTGCTACCCTCTGGCAACTCCAACTCATACGCCACCTCTCCAACTCTCCTAATCGCCCTTTATGGTCCATAGAAGCAAGGCTTTAGTTTATCCGCACAACTCTTCTTCAGTGAGGATTGTTTGTATGGATGCAACCTTAGAAAGACCAAATCCCCAACCTCAAAGTTGCGCTCCACCCTGTTCCTATCTGCATACATCTTCTGATGATTTTGGGCAGCTTGAAATTCTCCTTCAAGACACTCAAGATGTCTTGGCTCTCTCACAACCAATATTTGGCCTTGGGGGTCCTTCTCTCCCCAAATTCCAAATCCACAAATGTTGGAGTTTCATAACCATACAATGCTCTGAATGGGTTCCTCCTAATGGACATGTGAAAAGTGGTGTTATAATAGTGATCCCCAGGATGCAACCACTTTATCCAAGCTCTCTGTTGTCTCGACACATAGTTCCACAGATATCCCTCAATCCACTTGTTCATTATCTCCATCTACCCATTTGTCTGTGGGTGATAGCTGGTACTAGGTGTCAACTCTATCCTTGATAGCCTAAACAACACCTGCCAGAATCCACTGATAAATCTGTTGTCTCGATCACTGATTATGTATCTCGAAAAACCACATAGTCTAAATACCTCCCGGAAGAATAGGTCTGCCACCTGAGATGCGCTATACTATGAAGGAATGGAAAATAAGTGCACATACTTGGTCAACCTATCCACCACCACGTAGATACAGTCCTTTCCCTATACCTTCAACAACCCTGTAATGAAATCCATGGAAATTCTCTCCCACTTCTGCTCTAGAATAGGTAACAACTGAAGCAAACCTACATGATGTGTAATCTCTGACTTGTTCTATTGACAAGTCATGCATTCTATCACATACCGTAGTACTTCCTCCTTGAGACCCTTTTGAGAGAATCTCTCCCTGACCTACCTATAAGTATTTAGATACCTCAGGTGCCCTGCCAATGGTGTGTCATGTACTACTCTCAGAATATTATCCTTGAGTGTGGCCTCAGGGACAAGGTAGATCCTATCCTTGTAGTAGATGATGCCATCCACTATTTTGTACCTGCCATCCTGAATGGTGCCCTCCATAAGCTCACAATCAAATGTATTCTTGGAGTACTCCATCAAGAGAATGGATTTCCAGTCCACTGAGATCTCAGACATGGAGAAGGATGGAGGTCTCCTAGAAAGGGCATCAACAACCACATTATTCTTGCCCTTCACATACTCAAAGTCGAATCCATACACCTGCACCTTACTTACCCAATTTTGTTATCTCTCGCTCAATTCTTTTTTCTCCAAGAAATACCTTAGGATGTTGTGGTCGATCCTCACCACAAAGCATCCTCCAACCAGGTACCGTCTAAACTTTGCCAATGCATGCTTGATGGACAACATCGCCTTATCATAAATGGGGCAGAGCCTCTTTGGTTCCCTCAGTTTCTTGCTCTTGAAATCTATGAGATGTCGATTATGCATCAACACTGCTCTTATCCCCTCTCTAGATGCATCACACTCCATTACAAATGGCCAAGAGAAATATGGAAGCGCTGACAATGGACATGTACTCATCACCTTGTTCATTCTATCAAATGTTGTATGTGCCTCCTCTAACCATTTGAATGCACCCTTCTTGGTGAGATCCATCAATGGCGCACCAAGTTTTGAAAATCCTTTCACAAAGCACCTGTAGTAGTTGCATAACCCATTAACCCTCGCAACTATGACCCGAATATCCCGCAAGTTCTAGATATGCCCCTGTAGATCTGTCAAAAGGTGGAATGAAAAACTTCCCCATTTTGCGCATAAGATCAAAGTTTTGTTGGTTCTGTGCTGCTCTATTCCATTCCCTAGGCTTGTTCATGAACTTGATGTTGCAATATTCCTGGTAATGAAGGGTTGTCTGGATCTCTTCCCTTAATGCTTGGTAGTCCCTGAAATAGGTGGTAAAATCATAATCCTGACCCTACTGCCCTTGTGGTCTTGCAGACTTCGCCTCAAGGAACTGTGGAAATAATGGTCTAGGCATCCTCCTGCTCACTGCTTGTAGGGAACTTTGTGTTGGAGTATGGGTATTGCTACCCTCTGCATGAGCTCTATCTCCTCTGTGGCTACCTTCTACATGCACCTTGTTACCTCAATGGAATCCACTCGCTCCTGTCTACCCTCGTTGACCTACCACCTGCATGAGCACCTCAAGGGTATGTTGTTGGTACCTAACCATCTCTTCCTATCTCTGGGATGCCTCTTCTTGTCTTTGGTTATCCTGATTCCACCCCTTGGAAAAATCACTCAGTATCGTGATCATACTCTCCTATGTAGGATCTCGGTTGTCTCCCATGTCTTCCTCTCCCTTGGATGACTTTGATCCTAGGTTGGGTTGTTCTCCACAACCTCTTGTTCTTTTGTAGGTGTTAGGTTTCTTTCCTTTAGGCATCAACACCTCATGCAATCATAGGCTGGCAAGATCACTGTTAATGTTTATGCCATTATTATAGTTCTTTGCAATTCAATAGATAATAGCAACATAAGAACAAGATCACTGAGAAATACACATCCACAAGAGACACATCATTTATCCTGGGAAACCCTCTAGGGGAAGAAAACTCAGCAAAACTTCCTTAATATAAATAGCCAATATAATGCCAAGAGATCTTATGCTAAAACAGAAATTCCTCTCCCAAGATATGTGCCACTCTCTCTCTCCTTTGTCAGTAACAGATCAAAACTTGTCTCTCAAACTGAGCAAGTTAGTTGTGATCAAATGAGGTGCTAGCCTCCTTTATTTATACAAGTTCTGGCATGTGTGAAGTGTATTTTCACTGGCAGGGCCGACTTCTCAATCTGGGTGGGTAAACCCACCTTTATTATATTTCTAGGTCTTCTTATTAACTGCTGGGGCCGACTTCTTATTCTGCCTTTTATAATTGTCTGTTGACCAATCCGCAAAAAGAGATTTGGTCCTAATACAATTACCGACATGATTAATCCACAATGGGGATTAATCCTATGAATAAAATAACAATAATAATAAAAATACTCTTTGCAGTTACATTATTTCAATACTCCCCCTTAACAAGAAGGGTATTCTTCAACAACATCATGCAAGAGAGAGAGGACAACATCATCAACAACATCAAGTAGGAGGACAACATCATCAATATCATCTTGGCTGGCGTATCTATAAATCATCGGAAGTTTTCTTCATCGGCAACATCATCATTCTCGAAAGAATGCCATCATCATCTGCATCAATATGTATCAGTAAAAATGATAACTCATCACAACACTAGGCTGGCACATCACAGTACTACACTGGCTCAATGTCACAGCTGATAAGCTGGTAGCTCAGTGTCAATCACATCTTGCTTTATGTCTAACAACTAGGTCAGAAGCAAGGTATACATCATCATCTTGCTTTACGTCTAACAACAAGGTCAGAAGCAAGGAATCATCTTGCTTTACGTCTAACAATGAGGTCTGAAGCAAGGAACACATCATCATCTTGCTTTACGTCTAACAACGAGGTTAGAAGTAAGGAATCATCTTGTTTTACATCTAACAACTAGGTCAAAAGCAAGGAATACACACAACGTCTTGCTTTACGTCTAACAGCGAGATCAGAAGCAATGACTCATCTTGCTTTACATCTAACAACGAGGTCAGAAGCAAGGAACAAAAAATGTCTTGCTTTAAGTCTAATAGCGAGGTCAGAAGCAATGACTCATCTTGCTTTATGTCTAACAGCGAGGTCAAAAGCAAGGAATATATATGTATATACTCCCCCTTTCAGGGTGGGTCCTTTCGGACTATACCAAGCTTATCTCGAAAGTGTTCAAACTTTACACAAGATAGAGGTTTGGTCAATACATCAACAACCTGTTCATCCATGCTAATGTACTAGAGCTTCAAGGCTCCTCTCTGTACCATGTCGCGGATGAAATGATAGCGGATCTCTATGTGCTTCGACTTGTCGTGGAATAAAGGATTCTCTGTCATCCTTATGTAGCTCTGGTTGTCACATAGAATCATGATTGCTCTCATCTCCAAGTCAAATAGGCCAGTCAGCAACTTTCAAAGCCATATAGCTTCGCAACTAGCAGAACATGCGGCAATGTACTCTGCTTTCGCTGTGCTGAGAGCAATACTGGATTGCTTCCTACTCTGCCACGAGATCATGGCTGATCCCAAACTGAAACAGGATCTGGAAGTGCTTTTTCTATCAGCAATGCTTCCTGCCCAATCTGAATTAGTGTATCCACTCAATGTGAAATTATGATCTCCGTCATAACTGAGACCATAATCTATTGTACCTTTAAGGTACCTCATCACATGTTTTGCAACCACAACATAGTTACCAACTTAATGAGAACTCTCCAGAGTTCTCGTTTTTTGGGGGTCCAATTTTTTACCTCGTTTTTAAAAATGGTGCTACCGGTAGCACCCCCTCTTTGTTTTTAGATGATTTTTGATATTTTTAATTTTTCGATCCCCAATGTTTCTACATTATTTTTTTAAATGCTCGTTTTTCATCTATTTTCAATTTTTTCTATATATATATATATATATATATATATATATATATTGTTTTTATTCAACTCCATTTTTAGTCTTTTTTTCATGCTTCTTTCAATCTTAAAAATGTTTTTTACCATTTACCTTTTCGAAGTTACGATTTTTCATAGAATTTTGTCTTCTTAATTAATTTATTGTTCCATACTTTTTAAATATAGTGAAAAACATCATTTTTAACACATTGTTTACCTTTACTTCAATAAATAAAAAAACATTGTAGTTAAATAA
>ML777899.1:633292-657053 GCA_009831015.1 Picea engelmannii | reverse complement strand
CAGAGGGGGTACCCCCCTCTGCACTCCCCCGTGTGGAAGAGTGTACATACTTCTGGGGTGTAAATACTTCATGGGGTATAAACACGGCTGAAAGCAAGTACCTCTGAATCAGGAAGATAATCAGGCTCCACAACCAACAATTGGTGTAATAAAGATTAGTCTTTTTACATATGTACATTTGAGTTGATATTGTGTCTTTTGGTGCATTGCTTTGAGATATAGAGTAGATTTCCCAAGCAAACTAGTTTGCTTGGATAGATTTTGCAATAGTGTAGTTGTGGATCTATTTGAGTATAATAGTAGATAGTACAAATTAGTTTGTGTTGTTTATGTATCTCACTCATTTTTTTCTCTTATCTCACAAATTTATTCAGAAGTTGCAGGTTGCCTCAAGGGTTTGCAAGGCTAGTTTCAAGCAAGAAGCTTGCCTTCATAACCCACTTGAAACTTCTCTCTTTCTCACTCTTATTTTCTATTCATTCATATTCATAAATTTGGTTTGCTAACACTCTAGAATAGGTCAATATATCATTTTACTTTGCTGAAATTTTTATGCAGAAAATTTATGTGCAAAAACAAAAATGTTCTTAACATTTTTTGTGTGTTTTGCAGCATTTCCAACAAGCAATAGCTTGTTGTTTTTTGCATATTCTCGCCAATACAAAGGAAAGTGCTGCCAAAATTTAGCCCTAAAACACACAAGGAACCCTCCTCTTTGTTGGGTAACAATTCCCAACCCCTCTCGCATCATTCTAGCATTGTAGCAAGCCCTGATGAGTCCCTTGAGGTTTGCATTCTTGTATTTATATTCTGTACATTGTAATTTATATTAGTGCCTACATCTTGATGTGAGTTTGGCTATAAGTCAACCCCCAAACTCGTAAGTCTAGGATCACACTCTAATTTTCTGTAATTTTTATTTTGTTTTCCCTACTTGTCATTAGGACAAGGTTGTGTGGTTAGGTTGTTTTAGTTTTGCTTTCATTTTTTTCCAACCCTCTTTGGAAAAAAATAGGAAGGCTTGCCTCCACCTTGTACCATTGTAAGTGGTTTGTCTATTTTAGTTTCTTTCTTTCAAAGAATTTACTTTCTAATTATTGTCTACACCTTGGAGTGAGATTGGCTAAGCCAACCCCCAAAATCGTATGTCTAGTCTAGTATTGTGATTCTAATGTGCTTGATGGTTTAAAATTATTTAGAAGTAGAATTCACACATACTAATGCTAGCTTAGGCCCATGGAGGCATAGGATCAATCTTATGCTTTAAATCTATCTCATTTTGCAAGCTTTATTTTTCAAGTACTTGTTTTGTTTTACTCATAGTCTTTCACAATTACTTATCCTTTAATTTTATTGCAAACATCATGGGCACATTGTGAATAGTTTAAGGCAACTAAATTTTCCTTTCTTGCAAGATAGCTATTTCAAGTTCATTTCATGCTCTTTTAAGTAATATCTTGTGGTCAAGCATTTCATTTTCTTGCAAGTTGTAAATTTCGGTTTTGGTACAAATACACTTTTTTTGGCAAGCAACATCTTGACTTAACACACTATTTAACTCAATTTAACTTAGTCTATAGGCCTAAAATCATTTAGCCTTAATAGGACACCTATTACTGACCCAATTTTTCCATTTAAACGAGGAATGAAGGAAGCAACAGAAGGTGATAGGCCAGGGACGGTCTCGTGGCGCTGAACGTCTTTTTTGGGAGTACTTTTTTCCCTTGGGTTGAACTGTGGAGATAGGGTAGGCCTTGTTGCCATACTTCCTGAGCACCCAACAACTAATTGGTACAAGCAGGGGGAGTATTAGGGTTGACACTTAGCTAGGATCCAATCTTCACTTAATAAAGTTTAACAAATCATGAATTCACTTTAAACCTTTGGGCATCAACTTGTTATTTCACACTTTATGGTTGACACTTAATCTTGCAAGAATTTCATTTCACACTTTATGGTTTACACTTAATCTTGCAAGAATTTCATTTCACACTCTTATGTGTTGTGGATTGATAACTAAGTGGTCATAGTTGCGCCCTTGGAGGCTTCCTTTAAGCATTTCATTTTATGTTAAGTTGTGTGTTAATTCTTTTGGTTGGGTCCTCAAAAAAGTTGTGCATCCTTTGGAGGGACTTCCTTGTTGGGATTTGTGTAATCTTGTTTTCCATTGAAAGTAGTCACAATAGATTTGTGCATCTGTTGGAGACACTCTATTGTTGAACATGTTAGGCTTGATGTGTTGGTGAATGTCTCCCATTTGAATATCTTTCATTTCCTGCACAAACAAACAACTTAGTTAGTATTTGTATCTTTGTAGCTATTGTATCTTGTGTTTAGTGTAACTCTTAGTTGTTCTTGTTGTACTTTGTATCTAGTTGTTATATTTGTATCTAGTTTTGTTGTAAAGTAATTTGTAATCTTTGTAATCTTGTGTAATCAACCTCTCTAAAACTCTAGTTGACCCCTTGCCCAATCTTAAGCACTTGTCTTAGTTGTCTTATGAAAAGACTTTTTTTTCATCTTGAACTGTTGCACATTGCATTGTTGCCTTTGCATATAGGCTAGATCTTTCCCCCAAACCTTTTAAATAATTGAAACCAACTCCTAGAACATAACTTTTAATTTCACATAGTAACTAGGGTCTACCCCCCTTGGCTTCTCTAGGAAGAAGCCTAGATGGAAGAGGTTCAAGTCAAAGTGACAACGCGGGTTTTGAACCTAAGCATTGTGCCTCCAAGGACACACTAAGTGAGTAGGACTTAGCTCATGTTTGCAAGTGTGTATAAGGACAACAACTTCTTTGGCACTGCTGCCGGGGATAAGTCTTTTATCTTTGATCCAAACAACTTAACTAATTTATTTTTTAAGAACTAAGTAAGAAACTTTAGTCCCAATTTTTTCTTTTAACTTGGATTGGTTGTTTTTGTTTGCTTTCTCTTCAAATGGCGACTCCATTGAACAAATCTATCAAGTATACTTTGGGAGAAATCCTTGTAGGCTGCTTGAAAGTTTTGGAGATGAAGCACTCATTAGTATCCAATTCTAGTTCGAACTTAATAATCTAAATTTTGTTTCCGTTCTTGTTTTTGCTTTGTTTGATTCTCTTGTTTGTTTGTTAAACTTGGTCATCTGGTGACTCCACTTGAAAATAATTTGACAAAGTATTCTTGAAGAAGGAACTCACGGCTTGTTTTGCTTCATCCTTGAACTTGAAAAAGTTTGTGGATGAAGTTAGCATGTTTCCCTTCTTGTTGGATCCTTAGTAATCTTGGGTCCCGGTCATTTTCTTTAGACCTTTGTTTAAATGATCTAGTTAGAAATGGATGGTTTTTACAATCCTCTTAATTTTTTAGGAATTGTTGGTTATCCTCATGATATATCTGAAGATGTTATTGAAAACATTCATGACTATCATAATTTTGAAGATGCTAGTGCTCATGCTAGGGCCTTTGGGCATTGTATTGATGAATGGTGTGATCCACCTATTTATGAGGATGTTCTAATGCAATTGTTTGTCATGACTATTTGTGAAGATTTGGCTTATGATTGGTTTCATGATTCAGATGATAATGAGTTCAAGACCATATGAGACTTGTTGTTTGCCTTTTTGGAAATATTTGGGGATGATCAGGATGAAATTTACAATGAAATTGTTGATGATTTTATGAAAAAATGGAAGGGGAAGAATCCTCCAGATATAAAAACAATCAGTTCAGATATAGAGATAGATACTCCACCAGGTCCCATTGAGGAGCTTAAAGAAATAATTCAGAACATGTAGTTTTTCCATAATGAACAGTTTATGGCCATGGAAGATCGATTGGAAATCATGGAAGCTAACTTTACAGAGACATGTATTGAATATCCGGACCCTATGGTACTTAAACTTCACAGTGAAAAAGATAAGGAAGTTCATAGGGAAATTCTAGATGAATCCATGGATGAGTCAGTCATTTATTTTGAGGAGGCAAAGGAATTTGAGTTTGAAAATGTTGAATATCTAGATAATTCAAGTCCCCACCCTCCTCCCGAGGAACCAATTTCTTTGAAGGAGAACCTTCACAACCTTGGGGAAAATAGTGTAATGGTTCTTGTGACATGTTCATTTTCAACCTCTCAACCAAAGGACGAATTAATGCAGAATTATGAGAAAATGGAAGGCAACTTCAGTTTATCAATGTCATATCATTATGAGTATTGGTTGGCCTTCCACATTGATAGCCATGAGCAGCAAAGTATTGAAAGTTTACACGGCTTCTCATATTCCAGTGTTTGGTTGAATGGAAGAAGGAGCATGATTCTTGGGTGGTTCTTCCTCACAAAAAATTCCAAGTTGATAAAACTTGGGAAGGGATCTTTTGTGAGTCATCCTGGACAAGGATGTTTCATACACTTGTGTCTTCATTCCATCTAGTGCATGGATGGTTGTAACGTATCTCTAACTGTTCTCCTTATTTCAGTTTTGTATTATTTCATTCATTATGTCATTATGTACTTAGATTTATTTTTGTATCATAGTTTCATTTTGTAATTAGAAATGTTGTACAATGGTTATTTATTTATGTAATTGTTGTTTATATCATTTTATTTGTTATATATGTATATTTATGTTGGGTATTGGTGAGCACTTTGTTTTGTAAATGCTGGATTCTCGTGTGCTCTCCTTCCCAAATGTGAATATCAAACACACGTCCCCATGTGGAGCCATATGTTGACCGCCAATTCAACTAGGGGTCAAATCCATGTACCATGAATATATGCATCATCAGATGCTACCAAGTCAGAGACTTCCTGGTTCTATAAGGTCATGTCGGCCTTCAACACACATTTTTGTAATTGGAATTTCTGCTTCTCTGCGTGGGATAATAATGTAATAGGTCTGCATGGATCATAGTTAGGTCAGTTACCTTAGGACTTCATCATTAGAGGAGTCCCTTTCATTGAGTGTTTTTTTTTCCTCAGCTTATTAATTTGGCCTAACCAGCCTTATTAATTTCCCTTGAGTTTTTCACTCCCACAAATAATTCCTCGAAAGTGGTGAAAGACGTTCTAATGGTTTCATCCTCTGGTATCTAGTGTTTAGGAATGATGTAAATGACCATGTTAGACATCTCTCAAAGTTTTTCGTAATTTCGTTGAGTCTAGATAAGTTTTTTTTAATTGATTAAAATTGCTTAAGGCTGGGTAATTTTAGTTAATTAATTTTAATTATTTTTGGTAAAAAATGTAAAACCTAGATCCTTGGGATTTTGCTAGGGGTATTTGTGCTCAAAATAAATGGAATGAGACCCCCTACACCCTTGGACCAATTTTCATTTCAATTGGACTATTTTTTCTAGTTGTTTGTCTACAGGGAGTCCAAGTCAGTCGAAACAACAATTTTAATTGCTAGTCATGACATAGAAAAAATGTTATTTTTTGTAATTATGGTCTAAATGAGTAAATTAAAGGTGGGAGATGATTCATAAACCCATTCCTAACCTACCCAAACCTTTTCTTAACTTTTACACACCCCCTAGACACTCTACCCACTTCCTCAAGTTCGCCCCCCAGGGAATTTGCGCCGCCCCCGCTCCCCCTCCCCCCCTCATGAGAAAACCATAGAAAGTGAAATAATTTGATATGTGGGGCCCTCTCTCCATGGGTGCACCCTTCTTGGCCTTCCACCTCATCCTTTAGCTATGTCCCACACCCTCCATGTGGAATCACCTCACCAATCCATGCCAAAACCCTAAGTGGTGCACCTCTCTCCTTGAGATCTTCACTTTGGCTTGGTGTTTGACACTTCTCATCCCAGAGGGGTCACTTTGTCTCTCCAAGTATAAATGAAGGCCCTCTCACCCTTATTTTCTCACCATCTCTTGAGCTATTTTTATGCTACCAAATTCTCTCCTCACACTTCTCATCTTTACCACCTTACTTCATTCATTTTTGCTCTCATTTTGGACAGGAACTTGTAGCAATTAGTTGCTACAACTTCCTACTTGGTTAATAAAAGAGCTTTGGAGGAAATTGGTGTAGCAAAGATTAGTCTTGGTACATATATACATTTGAGGTGATATTGTGTCTTTTGGTGCATTGTTTTGAGATATAGAGTAGATTACCCAAACAAACTAGTTTGCTTGGATAGATTTTGCAATAGTATAGTTGTGGATCTATTTGAGTAGAGTAGTAGATAGTACAAAGTAGTTTGTGTTTTTTATCTATGTCACTCATTTTTTGATCTTATCTCACAAGTTTGTTCCTAAGTTGTAGGTTGCCTCAAAAGTTTGCAAGGCTAGTTTCAAGCAAGAATCTTTCCTTCGTAACCACTCGAAACTCCTCTCTTTCTTACTCTTATTTTATGTTCATTCATATTCAGAAATTTGGTCTGCTAACACTCTAGAATAGGTCAATAAATCATTTTACTTTGCTGAAATTTTTATGCAGAAAATTTATGTGTAAAAACAAAAAATTTATTAACATTTTTTGTATGTTTTGCAACATTTCCAACAAGAAATAGCTTGTTGTTTTTTTTCAGATTTTCGCCAGTACAAGGGGAAGTGCTCCCAAAATTCAGCCCTAAAACACACAATGAACCCTCGTCTTGGTTGGGTAACAATTCCCAACCCCTCTCTCATTATTCTAGCATTGTAGCAAGCCATGGGGAGTCATGTGAGGCTTGCATTCTTGTATTTATTTTATGTACATTGTAACTTATATTAGTGCCTACATCTTGGTGTGAGTTTGGTTAAGCAAACCCCCAAAATCGTAAGGCGAGGATCACACTCTAATTTTCTTCAATTTTTATTTGGTTTGTCTCACTTGTTATTAGGACAAGGTTGTATGACTAGGTTGTTTTAGTTTTGTTTTCATTCTTTTCCAACCCTCTTTGGCACAAAATAAGAAAGTTTGCCTCCACCTTGTGCTATTGTAAGTGGTTTGTCTATTTCAGTTTCTTTCTTTCAAAGAATTTACTTTCTAATTGTTGCCTACACCTTGGAGTGAGATTGGCTAAGCCAACCCCCAAAATCGTATGGCTAGTCTAGTATTGTGATTCTAATTTGCTTGATGGTTTAAAATTATTTAGAAGTAGAATTCACACATACTAATGTTATCTTAGGCCCATGGAGGCATAGGATCAATCTTATGCTTTAAATCTATCTCATTTTGCAAGCTTTATTTTTCAAGTACTTGTTTTGTTTTACTCATAGTCTTTCACAAGTACTTATCATTTAATTTTATTACAAACATCATGGGCACATTGTGAATGGTTTAAGGCAACTAAATTTTCCTTTTTTGCAACCTATATCAAGTTCCTTTCATTCTCTTTTAGGTAATATCTTGTGGTCAAACACTTTATTTTTTTGCAAGTTGTAAATTTCGGTTTTGGTACAAATACACTTTTTTTGGCAAACAACATCTTGCCTTAACACACTATTTAACTCAATTTAACTTAGTCTATAGGCCTAAAATCAATTAGACTTAATAAGACACCTATTACTGACCCAACTTTTCCATTGAAACGAGGACTGAAGGAATCAACAAAAGATGATAGGCCGAGGACGGTCTCGTGGTGCTCAACGTCCTTCCGGGAGTACTTCTTTCACTTGGGTTGACCCGTGGAGCTAGGGTAGGCCTTGTTTCCATACTTCTTGAGCACCCAACAAATACTTGGTACAAGTGGGAAGAGTATTGGAGTTGACACTTAGCTAGGGTCCAATCTTCACTTAATAAAGTTTAACAAATTCTTAATTCACTTTAAACCTTTGGGCATCAACTTGGTATTTCACACTTTATTGTTTACACTTAATCTTGCAAGCATTACATTTCACATTTACTTTTTATGCAAGTTTATCTTATGTGTTGTGAATTGATAACCAAGTGGTCATAATTGCCCCCTTGGAGGCTTCCTTTAAGCATTTCAGTTTCTGTTAAGTTGTGTGTTAATTCTTTTGGTTGGGTCCTCAAAGAAGTTGTGCATCCTTTGGAGCACTGAGTTGTTGGGATTTGTGTAATCTTGTTTTCCATTGAAATCAATCACAATAGAGTTGGGCATCCATTGGAGACACTCTATTGTTGAACATGCTAGGCTTGATATGTTGGTAAATGTCTCCCATTTGAATATCTTTCATTTCCTGCACAAACAAACAACTTAGTTAGTAGTTGTATCTTTGTAGCTATTGTATCTTGTGTTTAGCGTAACTCTTAGATATTCTTGTTGTACTTTTGTATCTAGTTGTTATATTTGTATATAGTTTTGTTGTAAAGTAATTTGTAATCTTTGTAATCTATGTAATCTTGTGTAATCAACATCCCTAAAACTCAAAATCTAGTTGACCCCTTGCCCAATCTTAGGAACTAGTCTTAGTTGTCCTAGGAAAAGACTTGTTTTTCATCTTGAACTGTTGCACATTGCATTGTTGCCTTTGCATATAGGCTAGATCTTTCCCCCAAACCTTATAAATAATTGAAACCAACTCCTAGAACATAACTTCTAATTTCACATAGTAACTAGGGTCAACCCCCTTGGGTTCCCTAGGAGTAAGCCTAGATGGAAGAGGTTCAAGTCAAAGTGACAGTGTGGGCTTTGAACCTAGGCATTGTGCCTCCAAGGACACACTAAGTGAGCAGGGCTTAGCTCACTTTTTCAAGTGTGTATAAGGACGACAACATCTTTGGCGTCGCTGCCGGGGATAAGTCTTTTATCCTTGGTCTAAACGACTTAACTAATTTATTTTTTAAGAACTAAGTAATAAAATTTAGTTCCTATTTTTTTTTTTTAACTTGGATTGGTTGTTTTTGTTTGCTTTCTCTTCAAATGGCGACTCCATTGAACAAATATATCAAGTATATTATAGGGAGCAATCCTTGTAGGCTGCTTGGAAGTCTTGGAGACGAAGCACTCATTAGTATCCAATTATTGTTCCAACTTAATAATCTAACTTTTGTTTCCCTTCTTGTTTTTGCTTTGTTTGGTGTTCTTGTTTGTTTGATAAACTTGGTCATCTGGCGACTCCACTTGAAAATAATAACAAAGTATTCTTCAAGAAGGAACTCACTGCTTGTTTTGCTTCATCCTTGAACTTAAAAAAGTTTGTGGATGAAGTTAGCATGTTTCCTTTCTTGTTGGATCCTTAGTAATATTGGGTCCCAGTCCTTTTCTTTAGACCTTTGTTTAAATGATCTAGTTAAAAATGGATGGTTTTTACAATCCTCTTGATTTTTCAGGAATTGTTGGTTATCTTCATGATATATATGAAGATGTTATTGAAAAGATTCCTGACTACCATAATTTTGATGATGCTAGTGCTCATGTTAGGGCCTTTGGGCACTATATTGATGGATGGTTTGATCCACCTATTTATGAGGATGTTCTAATGCAATTGTTTGTCATGACTCTTTGTGAGGATTTGGATTGTGATTGGTTTCATGATTTGAATGATAATGAGTTCAATACCATACGGGACTTGCTGTTTGCGTTTTTGAAAAGATTTGCGGATGATCAAGATGAAATTTACAATGAATTGGTTGATGATTTTATGGAAAAATTAAAGGGGAAGAATCTTCCAGAAATAAAAATAATCAGTTCAGATATAGCAATAGATACTCCATCATGTCCCATTGATGAGCTTAAAGAAATAATTCAGAACATGCAGTTTTCCCATAATGAACAGTTTATGGCCATGGAAGATCGATTGGAAACCATGGAAGCTAACTTTATAGAGACTTGTATTGAATATCCGGACCCTATGGAACTTAATCTTTATAGTGAAAAAGATTATAAGGAAGTTCATAGGGAAATTCCAGATGAATCCATGGATGAGTCAGTCATTTATTTTGAGGAGGCAAAGGAATTTGAGTTTGAAAATGTTGAATATCTAGATAATTCAAGTCCCCACCCTCATCCCGAGGAACCAATCTCTTTGAAGAAGAACCTTAACAACATTGACGAAAACAGTGTAATGGTTCCTGTGACATGTTCATTTTCAACCTCTCAACCAAAGGATGAATTAATGCAAAATTATGAGGAAATGGAAAACGACTTTACTTTATCAATGTCATATCATTATGAGTATTTGTTGGCCTTCCACATTGACAGTCATGAGAAACAAAGTATTGAAAGTTTACACGGCTTGTCATATTTCAGTGTTTGGTTTAATGGAAGAAGGAGCATGATTCTTGGGTGGTACTTCCTCACAAAAAATTTCAAGTTGATAAAACTTGGGAAGGGGTCTTCTGTGAGTCATCCTGGACAAGGATGTTTCAAACACTTGTCGCTTCATTCCATCTAGTGCAGGGATGGTTGTAACATATCTCTAACACTTGTCCTTATTTCAGTTTTGTATTATTTCATTCATTATGTCATTATGTACTTAGATTTATTTTTGTATCATAGTTTCATTTTGTAATTAGAAATGTTGTACAATTGTTATTTCTTTATGTAATTGTTGTTTATAACATTTTATTTTTTATATATGTATATTTATGTTGGGTATTGGTGAGCACTTTGTTTTGTAGACGCTAGATTCTCATGTGCTCTCCTTCCCAAATGTGAAGATCAAACACACGTCCCCATGTGGAGCCAGATGTTGACCGCCTATTCAACTAGGGGGTCAAGTCCATGTACTATGAAGATATGCATCATCAGAGTCTACCAAGTCAGAGACTTCCTGGTTCTATAAGGTTGTGTTGGCCTTCAACACACATTTTTGTAATTGGAATTTCCGCTCCCCTGCGTGGGATAATAATTTAATAGGTCTGCATGGATCATAGTTAGGTCAGTTACCTTAGGACTTCATCATTAGATGAGTCTCTTTCACTAAGTGTTTTTTTTTCCTCAGGTTATTAATTTGGCCTAAGCAACCTTATTGATTTCCCTTGATTTTTTCACTCCCACAAATGTTAACTCCAAAGTGTTGAAAGTCATTCTAATGGTTTCGTCCTCTGGTATCGACTATTTAGGAATGATGTAAATTACCATGTTATATATCTCTCAAAGTTTTGCGGAATTTCGTAGAGTCTAGATAGATTTTTTTTAATTTATTAAAATTGTCTAAGGTTGGGTAATTTTAATTAATTAATTTTAATTATTTTTGATAAAAAATGTAAAAACTAGGTCCTTGGGCTTTTTCTAGGGGTATTTGTTCTCAAAAGAAATGGAATGAGACCCCCTACACCCTTGGACCAAATTTCATCTCAATTGGACGGCTTTTTCTAGGTGTTTGTCCATAGGGAGTCCAAGTCAGTCAAAACAACGATTTTGATTGCTAGTCATGACATAGAAAAAAATTCATTTTTTGTAATTATGGGCTAAATGAGTAAAGTAAAGGTGGGAGATGATGATTAAACCCATTCCTAATCTACCCAAATATTTTCCTTACCTTTACACACACCCTAGACACTCTACCCACTTCCTCAAGTTCGCCCCCTTAGGGGAATTGCACCCCCCTCACGAGAAAACCGTAGAAAGTGAAATAATTTGATATGTGGGGCCCTCTCTCCATGGGTGCACCCTTCCTGGCCATCCACCTCACCCTTTATCTATGTCCCACACCCTCCATGTGGATCCTCCTCACCAATCCATGCTAAAACCCTAAGTGGTGCACCCCTCTCCTTGAGATCTTCACTTTGGATTGGTGTTTGACACTTGGATCTCATCCAAGAGGGGCCACTTTTCCTTTCCAAGTATAAATGAAGGCCCTCTCACCCTCATTTTCTCACCATCTCTTGAGCTATTGTTATGCTACCAAATTCTCTCCTCACACTTCTCATATTTCTCACCTTGCTTCATTCATTCTTGCTCTCATTTTGGGGAGGATCTTGTAGCAATTAGTTGCTGCAACTTCGTACTTGGTTAATAAAAGAGTTTTAGAGGACATTGGTGTAGCAAATATTAGTCTTGGTACATCTATACATTTGAGACGATATTGTGTCTTTTGGTGCATTGCTTTGAGATATAGAGTAGATTTCCCAAGCAAACTAGTTTGCTTGGGTAGATTTTGCAATATTGTAGTTGTGGATCTATTTGAGTAGAGTAGTAGATAATACAGATTAGTTTGTGTTGTTTATCTATCTCACTCATTTTTTTCTCTTATCTCACAAGTTTGTTCATAAGTTGCAGGTTGTCTCAAGGGTTTGCAAGGCTAGTTTCAAGCAAGAAGCTTGACTTCATAACCCACTTGAAACTCCTCTCTTTCTCACTCTTATTTTCTATTGATTCATATTTAGAAATTTGGTTTGCTAACACTATAGAATAGGTCAATAAATCATTTTACTTTGTTGAAATTTTTATGCCGAAAATTAATGTGTAAAAACATAATTTTTCTTAACATTTTTTGTGTGTTTTCTAGCATTTCCAGCTAGCAATAGCTTGTTGATTTTTGCAAATTCTCTCCAATACAAGGTGCTACCAAAATTCAGCCCTAAAGCACACAAGGAACCCTCATCTTGGTTGGGTAACAATTCCCAACCCCTCTCTCATCATTCTAGAATTGTAGCAAGCCCTAGAGAGTCCCTTGAGGCTTGCATTCTTGTATTTATTTTTTGTACATTGTAACTTATATTAGTGCCTACATCTTGGTGTGAGTTTGGCTAAAACAACCCCAAAAATCATAAGGCTAGGATCACACTCTAATTTTCTGCAATTTTTATTTTGTTTGCCCCACTTGTCATTAGGACAAGGTTGTGTGGCTAGGTTGTTTTAGTTTTGCTTTCATTCTTTTCCACCCTTTTTTGGCACAAAATAGGAAAGCTCACCTCCACTTTGTGCCATTGTAAGTGGTTTTTCTAGTTTAGTTTCTTTCTTTCAAAGCATTTACAAATCCGCAATTCACTTTAAACCTTTGGGCATCAACTTGGTATTTCACACTTTATGGTTTACACTTAATCTTGCAAGAATTTCATTTCACATTTACTTTTCATGCAAGTTTATCTTATGTGTTGTGGATTGACAACTAAGTGGTCATAGTTGTGCCCTTGGAGGATTCCTTTAAACATTACATTTTCTGTTAAGTTGTGTGTTAATTCTTTTGGTTGGGTCCTCAAAGAAGTTGTGCATCCTTTGGAGACACTTCCTTGTTGGCCTTTGTGTAATATTGTTTTCCATTGAAAGCAGCCACAATAGAGTTGTAGCATCCATTGGAGACACTCTATTGTTGAACATGCTAGGCTTCATGTGCTGGTGAATGTCTCTCATTTGAATATCTTTCATTTCCTGCACAAACAAGCAACTTAGTTAGTATTTGTATCTTTGTATCTTTGTAGCTATTGTATCTTGTGTTTAGTGTAACTCTTAGATATTTTTGTTGTAATTTTTTATCTAGTTGTTATATTTGTATATAGTTTTGTTGTAAAGTAATCTTTGTAATCTTTGTAATCTTATGTAATCAACCTCCCTAAAAATCTAGTTGACCCCTTGCCCAATCTTAAGCACTAGTCTTAGTTGTCTTAGGAAAAGACTTGTTTTTCATCTTGAACTATTGCACATTACATTGTTGTCTTTGCATATAGGCTAGATCTTCCCCCCAAACCTTTTAAATAATTGAAACCAACTCCTAGAACATAAATTTTTATTTCACATAGTAACTAGGGTCTACCCCCCTTGGCTTCCCTAGGAGTAAGCCTAGACAGAAGAGATTCAAGTCAAAGTGACAACGTGGGCTTTGAGCCTAGGAATTGTGCTTCCAAGGACACACTAAGTGAGCAAGACTTAGCTCACATTTGCAAGTGTGTATAAGGACGACAACATCTTTGGTGCCACTGTCGAGGATAAGTCTTTTATCCTTGATTTAAACGACTTAACTAATTTATTTTTTAAGAATTAAGTAATAAACTTTAGTCCCTATTTTTTTTTTTAACTTGGCTTGGTTGTTTTTGTTTGTTTTCTATTCAAATGACGACTCCATTGAACAAATATATCAAGTATACTATAGGGCACAATCCTTGTAGGCTGCTTGAAAGTCTTGGAGATGAAGCACTCATTAGTATCTAATTCTTGTTCCAACTTAATAATCTCACTTTTGTTTCCCTTCTTGTTTTTGCTTTGTTTGATGCTCTTGTTTTTTTGATAAACTTGGTCATCTGGTGACTCCACTTGAAAATAATTTGACAAAGTATTCTTCAAGAAGGAACTCATGGCTTGTTTTGCTTCAATCTTGAACTTGAAAAATTTTGTGGATGAAGTTAGCATGTTTCCCTTCTTGTTGGATCCTTAGTAATCTTGGGTCCCAGTCCTTTTATTTAAACCTTTGTTTAAATGATCTAGTTAGAAATGGATGCTTTTAACAATCCTCTTGATTTTTCAGGAATTGTTGGTTATCCTCATGATATATCTGAAGAAGTTATTGAAAACATTCCTCACTATCATAATTTTGATGATGCTAGTGCTCATGTTAGGGCCTTTGGGCACTGTATTGATGAATGGTGTGATCCACCTATTTATGAGGATGTTCTAATGCAATTGTTTGTCATGACTCTTTGTGAGGATTTGGCTTATGATTGGTTTCATGATTCAAATGATAATGAGTTCAATACCATATAGGACTTGTTGTTTGCCTTTTTGGAAATATTTGGGGATGATCAAGATGAAAATTACAATGAATTGGTTGATGATTTTATGGAAAAATGGAAGGGGAAGAATCTTCGAGATACAAAAACAATCAATTCAGATATAGAGATAGATACTCCACTAGGTTCCATTGAGGAGCTTAAAGAAATAATTCAGAACTTGCAGTGTTCCCATAATGAATAGTTTATGGCCATGGAATATCGATTGGAAATCATGGAAGATAACTTTACAGAGACTTGTATTGAATATTCGGACCCTATGGAACTTAAGTTTCATAGTGAAAAAGATAAGGAAGTTCATAGGGAAATTTCATCCATGGATGAGTCAGTCATTTATTTTGAGGAGGCAAAGGAATTTGAGTTTGAAAATGTTGAATATCTAGATAATTCAAGTCTCCACCCTCCTCCCGATGAACCGATCTCTTTGAAGGAGAACCTTCACAACCTTCAGGAAAACAGTATAATGGTTCATATGCCATGTTCATTTTCAACCTCTCAACCAAAGGATGAATTAATGCAGAATTATGAGGAAATGGAAGGGGACTTCAGTTTATCAATGTCATATCATTATGAGTATTGGTTGGCCTTCCATATTGACAATCATGAGCAACAAAGTATTGAAAGTTTACACGGCTTGTCATATTCTAGTGTTTGGTTTAATGGAAGAAGGAGCATGATTCTTGGGTGGTACTTCCTCACAAAAAAATTCAAGTTGATAAAACTTGGGAAGGGATCTTCTGTGAGTCATCCTGGACAAGGATGTTTCAGATACTTGTGGCTTCATTCCATCCAGTGCATGGATGGTTGTAATGTATCTCTAATCCTGCTCCTTATTTCAGTTTTGTATTATTTCATTCATTATGTCATTATGTACTTAGATTTATTTTTGTATCATAGTTTCATTTTGTAATTAGAAATATTGTACAATGGTTATTTCTTTATGTAATTATTGTTTATAGCATTTTATTTGTTATATATGTATATTTATGTTGGGTATTGGTGAACACTTTGTTTTGTAAACGTTGGATTCTCGTGTGCTCTCCTTCCTAAATGTGAAGATCAAACACACGTCCCCATGTGGAGCCAGATGTTGACCGCCTATTCAACTAGGGGGTCAACTCCATGTACCATCAAGATATGCATCATCAGATGCTACCAAATCAGAGACTTCCTGGTTCTATAAGGTTGTGTTGGCCTTCAACACACATTTTTGTAATTGGAATTTTCGCTCCCCTACGTGGGATAATAATGTAATAGGTCTGCATGGATCATAGTTAGGTCAGTTACCTTAGGACTTGATCATTAGAGGAGTCCCTTTCACTGAGTGTTTTTTTTCCTCGAGTTATTATATTGGCTTAACCAGCCTTATTAATTTCCCTTGAGTTTTTCACTCCCACAAATAATTCCTCAAAAGTGGTGAAAGTCGTTCTGATTGTTTTGTCCTCTGGTATATAGTGTTTAGGAATGATGTAAATGAGAATTTTGGACATCTCTCAAAGTTTTTCGGGATTTCGTCGAGTCTAGATGTGTTTTTGTTTTAATTTATTAAAATTGTCTAAGGTTGGGTAATTTTAATTATTTTTTATAAAAAAAATGTAAAAAGTAGGTCCTTGGGCTTTTGTTAGGGGTATTTGTGCTCAAAAGAAATGGAATGAGACCCCCTACACCCTTGGACCAAGTTTCATTTCAATTAGACAACTTTTTCTATGTGTTTGTCCATAGGGATTCCAAGTCACTCAAAACAACAATTTTAATTGCTAGTCATGACATAGGAAAAATGTCATTTTTTGTAATTATGGACTAAATGAGTAAAGTAAAGGTGGGAGATTATGATTAAACCCATTACTAACCTACCCAAACCTTGACACACCCCCTAGACACTCTAACCACTTCCTCAAGTTCGCCCCCCAAGGGGATTTGCACACCCCCCCCCCTTCATGAGAAAACCATAGAAAGTGAAATAATTTGATATGTGGGGCCCTCTCTCCATGGGTGCACCCTTATTGGCCTTCCACATCACCCTTTACCTATGTCCCACACCCTCCATGTGGATCCACCTCACCAATCCATGCTAAAACCCTAGGTGGTGCGCCCCTCTACTTGAGATCTTCACTTTGGCTTGGTGTTTGACCCTTGGATCTCATCGAAGAGGGATTAATTTTCCTCTCCAAATATAAATGAATGCCCTCTCATCCTCATTTGTTCACCATCTCTTGAGCTATTGTTATGCTACCAAATTCTCTCCTCACACTTCTCATTTTTCCCACCTTGCTTCATTCATTCTTGCTCTCATTTTAGAGAAGAACTTGTAACAATTAGTTTTTGCAACTTTCTACTTGGTTAATAAAAGATCTTTGGAGGAAATTGGTGTAGTAAAGATTAGTCTTGGTACATCTATACATTTGAGGTGATATTGTGTCTTTTGGTGCATTTCTTTGAGATATAGAGTAGATTTCCCAAGCAAACTAGTTTGTTTGGGTAGATTTTGCAATAGTGTAGTTGTGGATCTATTTGAGTATAGTAGTAAATAGTACAAATTGGTTTGTGTTGTTTATATATCTCACTCATTTTTTGTTCTTATCTCACAAGTTTGTTCATAAGTTGCAGGTTGCCTCAAGGGTTTGCAAGGCTAGTTTCAAGCAAGAAGCTTGCCTTCATAACCCACTTGAAACTCCTCTCTTTCTCACTCTTATTTTTTGTTCATTCATATTCATAAATTTGGTTTGCTAACACTCTAGAATAGGTCAATAAATCATTTTACTTTGCTGAAATTTTTATTCAGATTTTTTTTGTGTAAAAAGAGAATTTTTCTTAACATTTTTTGTGTGTTTTGCAGCATTTCCAGCAAGCAATAGCTTGTTGTTTTTTGCAGATTCTCGCAAGTTCAAAGGGAAGTGCTGCCAAAATTCATCCCTAAAACACACAAGAAACCATCCTCTTGGTTGGGTAACAATTCCCAACCCCTCTCGCATCATGCTAGCATTGTAACAAGCCCTTGGGAGTCCCTTGAGGCTTGCATTCTTGTATTTATTTTTTGTACATTGTAACTTATATTAGTGTCTACATCTTGGTGTGAGTTTGGCTAAGCCAACCCCCAAAATCGTAAAACTAGGATCACACTCTAATTTTCTGTAATTTTTATTTTGTTTGTCCCACTTGTCATTAGGACAAGGTTGTGTGGCTAGGTTGTTTTAGTTTTCCTTTCATTCTTTTTCAACCCTCTTTGGCACAAAATAGGAAAGCTTGCCTCCACCTTGTGCCATTGTAAGTGGTTTGTCTATTTTAGTTTCTTTCTTTAAAAGAATTTACTTTATAATTGTTGCCTACACCTTGGAGTGAGATTGGCTAAGCCAACCCCCAAAATCGTATGGCTAGTCTAGTATTGTGATTCTAATGTGCCTGATGGTTTAAAATTATCTAGAAGTAGAATTCACACATACTAATGCTATCTTAGGCCCATGGAGCCATAGGATCAATCTTATGCTTTAAATCTATCTTATTTTGCAAGATTTATTTTTCAAGTACTTGTTTTTTTTTTACTCATAGTCTTTCATAAGTACTTATCCTTCAATTTTATTGCAAACATCATGGGCACATTGTGAATGGTTTAAGGCAACTAAATTTTCCTTTCTTGCAAGCTATTTCAAGTTCCTTTCATGCTCTTTTAAGTAATATCCTGTCATCAAGCACTTCATTTTCTTGCAAGTTGTAAATTTTGGTTTTGGTAAAAATATGTTTTTTTTGGCAAGCAAAATATTGCCTTAACACACTATTTAACACAATTTAACTTAGTCCATAGGCCTAAAATCAACTAGACTTAATAGGACACCTATTGCTGACCCAACTTTGTCATTTAAACGAGGACTGAAGGAAGCAATAGAAGGTGATAGGCTGGGGATGGTCTCGTGGCACTCAACATCCTTTCTGGGAGCACTTTTTTCCCTTGGGTTGACCTGTGGAGCTAGGGTAGGCCTTGTTGCCATACTTCTTGAGAACCCAACAACTACTTGGTACAAGCGGGGGGAGTATTGGGGTTGACACTTAGCTAGGGTCCAATTTTCATTTAATAAAGTTTAACAAATCCTTAATTCACTTTAAACCTTTGGGCATCAACTTGGTATTTCACACTTTATGGTTTACACTTAATCTTGCAAGAATTTGATTTCACATTTACTTTTTATGCAAGTTTATATTATGTGTTGTGGATTGATAACTAAGTGGTCATAGTTGCACCCTTGGAGGCTTCCTTTAAGCATTTCATTTTCTGTTAAGTTGTGTGTTAATTCTTTTGGTTGGGTCATCAAAGAAGTTGTGCATCCTTTGGAGGCACTTCCTTGTTGGGCTTTGTGTAATCTTGTTTTCCATTGAAAGCAGTCACAATAGAGTTGTGCATCCATTGGAGACACTCTATTGTTGAACATGTTAGGCTTGATGTGTTGGTGAATGTCTCCCATTTGAATATCTTTCATTTCTTGCACAAACAAACAACTTAGTTAATATTTGTATCTTTGTATCTTTGTAGTTATTGTATCTTGTGTTTAGTGTAACTCTTAGATATTCTTGTTGTAATTTTGTATCTAGTTGTTATATTTGTATCTAGTTTCTATATTTGTATCTAGTTTTGTTGTAAAGTAATTTGTAATCTTTGTAATCTTGTGTAATCAACCTCCCTAAAACTCTAGCTAACCCCTTGCCCAATATTAGGCACTAGTCTTAGTTTTCCTAGGAAAAAGCTTGTTTTTCATCTTGAACTGTTGCACATTGCATTGTTACCTTTGCATATAGGCTAGATCTTTCCCCCAAATCTTTTAGATAATTTAAACCAACTCCTAGAACATAACTTTTAATTTCACATAGTAACTAGGGTCTACCCCCATGGGTTCCCTGGGAGTAAGCCTAGACGGAAGAGGTTCAAGTCAAAGTGACAGCGTGGGCTTTGAACCTAGGCATTGTGCCTCCAAGGACACACTAAGTGAGCATGACTTAGCTCACGTTTGCAAGTGTGTATAAGGACGACAACATACACCAATATAAATATGCTTGATCTCTGAGTTGATTACAGTGTGAGTATCTATATATGCACTCATTCTTTATCATCATGCCTATCAAATAAATAGGATTGGTTATTTTTTATAATCAAAAGTCAAAATATGTTGCTGCTAATGGGAGATATGAACATTATGATGACGCCAACAGATATGAAATCCCCCGTAAAACCATCCAACCAAGGTAATCACTATATCGTGTAGATGGATCTCAAAGATTTAGATTACGGCCAAAAATCCAGGCCAACAATTGTAGATATGGGGAACATATATTAAAATTGGATAGCACACCCCCAAGTTTATAAATTAATTTATGGCTCTAAACCTTGAGAATAGATGGTATTGAAACAACCTTGCCGATCAACATAGGGTCACATGCCAATAAGTCAGATCGAGGTGTTGTTTACCAATAATCGCAGTTGTACCCTTCAATGAGCTATCAAGTGAATCATGACCAGAGGAATGTACTAGCTGTAAACCAAGTTTACACTACTAACTGGATTACAATGTCCAGATTTTGTAGATAGCAATATTTAACTCGTTCAAATTTAAGCTTCAGTAATCATTAGGGAAAGATCACAGAAATTCAAAAAATGCCATGTAACTAATATCTACGGTTGTATTACAATGCTCATTCACTTATTTAATTATCGTAGTTGATGTCTAACTGGAACCTTTACTATGCTAGGTCATCAATCCACAAGTTATATATTACAAAGACGCTAAGAGGGATTTGCAGATCGCTGGGAAAGTTCTGAGACTAGATCACTAGAAATGTACCCATGATGATATGACAGTCGAGCAATGAATGGAAAATTTGACTACCAATCAAACTAGAAACAAAATCGACCCACTAGGTTGGATTATATGCTTTGGTTTCACTTCGTTGAGATTGATCCAAGCATTAATTCTCTTGGGTAGTGAGTGTTTGACATCCCGATGAAAATATACATCAAATAGATATTCTTGTTTCATATCTAGAATATACATTGAAAATAAACAACAAGCATAATATTGAATCCAATTGTCGGAATTCCTTTAATCAGTGACCTTGAGAACTACACCTTGGTACCAATGGATATTGCTACTAATCATGCAAAAATTGTAGCTATGGGAGCTTTGAAGTAGTCCCTTCGTATTCCAGATTGAATGGGATGGAATGGAGATCCATGTGCAGCTGTGATGGTGATGGAGACTCATTCTCCACTTCTAACCAAGGCTGTGATGGTGATGAAGACTCATTCTCCACTTCTGACCAAGATCACCAATGTAAATTCCACACAAAGATCATTGACACTCTGGAATGAAACCACAAACCCTGGTTCTTCCAACAATAGGGATCGAGCATACTCTATGGGGCCTCTTTGTCTGGCTTCAGTTTGCTTGTAATTTCACCTGATTAGATCGTAGAAGTAGATCTATATTTCTTGAGTTTAGCATTTACATATTCTATAATGTAACATGTCAACCAACGGAATTTGGAATTCACAGAGTATACACTCAAACCCTTTCATTGGTGCAATCTTCTTAGACGAATGCAGATTGAGATGTCTTCTGATATATTTTGCTCAGATCTGTATTCTATATTGTAACGTGTCAACCAATGGAATTTGGAATTCATAGAGTATACACTCAAACCCTTTCATTGGTACGATCTTCATAAAAAAGCGCAGATTGGGATGTCTTCTACTATATTTTACTCAGATCTAACACCATTTATGTTGGTTATGTTCACAAATATAGTCCAATCATTGACCTGCCTTAATGTCTTATATTTAATTGTTGACATATACTTTGCAAAGATCTAATACTGAAATTCTAAAGGAACCTGTTAGCCCCCATTTTTAAGGGAAACTAAGGATATGATGTATCGAGGCCCACAGGTTGAAAACATGGAGTGTTGAGAGTCAGATGAGAAAACAGAGCGTCTCATCTTTCCACACATCATCATTGATTGACAACAACAACATTCACCATACTAGCTTGGCCCACAGAGGACAACATGTCTTGATTCATGAGGTAACTAGTTCGGTCTCATGGTAAGTGTCATTTTAATAATTGAAGCATTTGAACATGTTGCCAAAGGTACTTTCTTGATTTTGAAAACATTTTCTTGGAAATTATGCGTTTTTCCTCATTTCACCTTGGTGGTTGACATGTTTTCCTCGTGAGTGGGTCACCCTCGGGAAAAGATTTTCTATTCGGGGGTCTTCTTGAAGGGTCATCGTACCACTCCCATCCATACTTACCACTTTCCACACTTCTTCCCTTTTGTTTCCTCGTCTTTTGGGTTTTTGGGCATATTGACCCAAGAAGGGATTGTACCTCATATCATGGGAAGAAGGGGCTAAAGGCCCAGAGGTTTGTAGATGGAAAAAGATAAAGTCCTTATATTATCCTCTAGATGATCACCCTAAGGTCCTAAGAGAAATGAAATGCCTCTCCATAAAAAATCAAGGACCTGTAAAATAAAACACATAACTAATAAATGTCCTGCCTGTTGAGGGAATGGATTTTGCGGTGTCCTTTACTTTCCTTGCACATGAAACTCTGTGTGTTCCTAGCTTCAAGTGGAATTACAATGCTCTTTACTTTCCATTGCACATAGAACTTAATGATTTGGACCCTAATCAATTAATGGCAAGTAAAGGGCTTGGAAAAAGGTTGCATTGCAAACAAGGATGCTACACACCCTCTACAAAAACACCCATACAAATGAGAAAATATGAGCCCTTGTATGTCAAGAAACCCCATGCCCAAAAGTCATTCCCCCATCCACCTCATACTCTTTTACATGACTTAAAGAGGGTCTCCTTGTAAAACATTCATTGACTTGGGGAATGACTTGCCCAATAGGGAACCATGACAACCCTCCCATACTTAAATTTGGAAAGTTGTATAAGGTCTTTGAGCATTTTTTTATTTTGAAAATGGGAGATTTGATGCACATGTTTTGTTGGTTATTTTATTAAGTATGGCTTACTTGGCATGATACATGTGACTTGTGGACCCTTGGAGGACTTACTTGTTTGTCTTTGCAGGACCTTTCCAAGTGAAAGCTTTTCCATGGAGAGACTAGGTCACTTGGAACTTCATAGGGACTTGAATCCCACAGGTTGGATGATTTGCCCCCACTCATTTCACATTTGGGAAGATAAATGTTTCCTTAGGAGGCACTTGGACGACATGAGATGATCACTGTTAAGAACCAAATATCAATATAGCATAGAAAAACCTTAGAATAAGTATTCAACGCCTTCAAAAAGAGAGAATTTCAGATAATAAGCCTCTTCGAGGGGACAACCTTCTTTTACACCACATAAATGTTCAAGTACGAGATGATTCCAAATGAAAATGTATCCTTGGTATATATAGGAGACTAAGAGGTACAATTACAACTAATGGACCCAAGCCGACATAAATAAAATAACATTACTAATGTAATATTCCCCAATTAAGGGGTAATGAGCCACTATTTAGGGCTTAACATGCCCCTCCACTTCAGACAAGTGTTGTCTGCAATGCTTGAGTAATTTTGGATGCTTCTGTATGAAAGAATCATCTTCCCAAGTGGAATGTTCAACAGAAAGTTTCCTCCACTTAACGAGATACTCTGAAATGGATCTATTTCTCAGCTAGCGAATTCTTGTGTCAGTGATGGCTTCAGGCTCCAATATGATTTTTCCTTCCTCGTCAAGTTTTGGCAATATAGTTTGAACTGGGATCTTGTCACCTATAACCTTCTTTAAGCATGAAACATGGAAAACTGGGTGTACTCATGAGGATGCAGGCAACTCCAATTTGTATGCCATAGTACCAATCTTTTGCAACACTTTATAAGGACCATAGTACTTTGGTGATAATTTATTATCCTTCTTGGCTTTCTTGAGAGACATCTATTTGTATGGTTGTAGTCTTAAAAACACCCAATCCCCTACTTCAAAACTTCTTTCACTGTGATATTGATCAGCTTGTTGTTTCATGCGATTATGTGCCATGGACAAGTTGTCCTTTAAGATTTGGAGAACTTCTTGTTGATGCTCGATGTGATCTTCCACTGCTTGAACCTTAGATTTTTCTTTTAGAGAAGAAGTGATGGAAGGAGGGTGGTATCCATAGAGTGCCATAAATGGTGTCATCTTTGTTGCAGTATGAAAGGAAGTGTTATA
>ML777899.1:553178-627588 GCA_009831015.1 Picea engelmannii | reverse complement strand
TGCAAAATTAACCATGCAAAAGACCATATAATTATTGGGTAATCAAGTCTTAATCACATAGATAATATCCCAATACTGTATCACAAGTTTTGATGGAAAAATAGGGCTGAAAAATTATGTTAACAACAATGTATAAAGCAGCCTTGTGTCTGTAGAAAACTTTTTCTACAACAAGAAGTTCTAACCAAAATTCACAAGAAAAGTACTTGAAATAAAGCCCTCAATAGGAAGAATAATTAGCAGTATTTACTTGCAATTTTCAGTGGTAGAAAGAGTGACAAAAGATGATTAAAGAGTGTTTTTTTGCAGCCCTAATGGCTGTAGCTTTTAGTTTATAACAACAAAAAGAATTACTTGGTTAAGCTAGACGCCCTAGTGGCTCAAGCAAGTTTATAGCATATAGAATTGATTCCAATTTGAACAAAATAAATATCTAAAAAATTCACGTATTTAAATGCAATGATTTTATTTCTTCAATGCAATCTAGACAAGTGCCTTATCAATTGGGTTATGGAGTCTCTTGTTTAAGAGTTAGGGTTTGCAACTTCTCTAGGGTTGTAAGCCCTTTTACTTCTTACAGCATGCAAAACCTAGCAAGGTAAATCTAGGAGGGTGTAAGACCTTTTACTCCTCCTAGCAACCTTTGCAATAGCTTATCCACTAATGATAATGATAGATCTTAGTGGAGGGTGTATGTCCTTATAATCCTCCAAGGGTTTATACAAGAACAACCATGAAACAAGAAGAAATACTAACAATATGCATAAATTCCTTACCAATTCCAAAAATAGCAAGTAAAACCATTATCTGCCAAGAATATTCCACCATACATGCAAGAGCTAAGCATCCAAGAGATAGTGCACCACTTCCTTCCAAAAGACAAGTAACTAACATCCAAATAACATCAAAGAGAGAGTTATACAATTTTCCCAAGAGGGGAGAAAATATCAGCCACAAACGTGTGTAATTTTCAAGTGTTATGATATGTTCAAATGAAATGAAATGACCTTTATTTATACAAGGTCATGCTAAAAATGTTTTTCCACTTTAGTTAGGGTAAAACACAATTTAGGGAGGTTTACCTCCTCTAATTGACCCTTTACAAGATAATAATTCAGATTCACAAAAAGTAAAATCCCTAATGATGTCGTCATGCCATTTAGGGGTGACCACTGGCGTTTTGGCATTTTGAGCAAGTCATTGAGATGTTGAGGGAGACGTTGGGCCTCCAAAGGCCATGTGCCATCTTGCCAAGCACTCTAGTCCAATACCAAGTGTCCTCCTCTCCATCAACCATGCCAAGTCATCATCAAATCATCACCACCATCACCAAACCCTAGCCCCAAGTGTGACGTCATGCCCTAAAAAGAGACATTTTGAGCCTCTGAGGTCAAACGTTGGGCAATAGGGGGCTAGCTCTACTTCTTCCAGGTGTCCTCTCATGCCTCCAAAGGAAACATTCATAATCCAAATGTTCAAAGAGAGGGGGCGCAACATCCATCCTGTGCGATCCATGCCCCAAGTGAAGGCCCAAGTGACCTTGTGCCTTCAAAAAATAATTTCCACCTGTCAATGCCCTGCAAAGACAAGCAAATTTGTCCTCCAAGGGCTCACAAGTCACAAGCATCATGTCAAGTAAGACATATATAATAAAATAACCACCCGAACATGTGCATCAAGTCCCTCCTCTCAAAATAAACAAATGCTCAAAGACCTTATGCAACTTGCCAAATTAGATATGGGAGGGTTATGATGGTGACCTATTGGGTGAATCATTCCCCAAGTCAAGGAGTCTTTCTCAAGTGGACCCTCTCTAATTCATGTGAAGAGTATGAGGTGGATGGGGGTAATTCTTTTGGGCATGGGGTTTTTGACATACAAGGGCTCATATTGTCTCATTTATGGGTGCCTTTGTAGAGGGTGTGTTTACTTTCATCCGCGATGCGACATTTTTCCAAGCTCTTTTTTCCATTAGTTAATTAGAGTGTTTCCAAGTTGAAGCTAAAGTGGGACTTCTACCTAAGCATGAAAAACATTGCCCAAATTAACTCTACCTTGGTCACACTATGCTTCCCCAAGGTGAAAACAATGTTTGGGACTTCTACCTAAGCATGAAAAACATTGCCCACACACGCTCTACCTTGGTTGGAATGTTCACTTAGTTATTATTTTACGGGTCCCTCATTTTTTTGTGAGAAACATTTCACTATTCTCAGGATCCCTAGGCGAGCATCTAGAAGGTTTATGATTGGATTTTATATTTTTCCAGCTAAAAGCCTCTGGGCCTTCAACCCCTTCTTGCCATGAAATGAGGTACAAGCCTTTCTTGGGTCAATGTGCCACAAAAACCCAAAAGATGAGGAAACAAAGAGAAAGAATCATGGAAAGTGGCAAGTATGTGCGGGAGTAGTATGATGACTCATAAAGGAGACCCCCTAGTAGCAACCCTTTCCCTGAGGGAGACCACTTACTAGGACAACAATGTCAACCACCAAGTTGAATAAGGCAAAGAGCATAACTTCCAAGCAAAAGTTTTCAAAAACAAGAAAGGACCCTTTGCAACATATCCAAATGCTTCATTTATTATAATGACACTTACCACAACACCGAACTCGTTACCTCATGGAGCAAGACCTCCTGTCTTTTGTGAGCCACGCTGGTGTGTTGAATGGTGCAACCATCGATCTCATGGTGATTGGTGGTTGGATTTGGGGCTCTGCCTGCTGGTCTGTCTCTCGGTACTCCATGTATGCAACCTGAGGGCCTCAAGACATCATCTCATTAGTTACCCATAGAAATGGGGGGTAACAGAGTGGAGGCATATTATTGTATGCTATTCATACCTCCATCTCTTTTGATCACATGCACATATCAAGGTAAATAGAGTGCATGTCAGAATAAAAGCTTAATGATAATTTTTGTGTTAGTGTGAATGATTTTGTGATTTCTCTTCCCTTCTCTTATTCAAGTCATTTGAATGCATATTATTTCTTGTTTATCTCTGTCTCAATGTTTTTCCCAAACTTGTAACCTTGGGGGATTCACTCTCGAGTCTCCACAAGGAGAATATTGGAAGTTGCTTGCAGTGTTCAAAGTCAAAACTAGAAATATAGGAAAGCATTTTAGAAAATCTTAAAAGGCATGGAAAATAAATGTTAGAGTCTACATGTGAGGGAAGTGCATGTACATATAAAAAAATTGATAATTATAATATGAAGTGAAACTGATGGGGACAAACTACACGTGGAAAACTGAGAGAGACCGAGGAAGATACAATTAGTCAGTCACTGCAAAATTGGTTTTGAAACTTGTTGCTCATTTTAAGACAATGTTTTGATCATTTATTTTGATTTTAAGGAGTTTTTGGATGTTTCTGAATTGAAAACACAACTTCTAGTTTCTAAAACTTTACATAATGTACAAAAATTGGCAGAAATTTGTTTTTTTTTCCTTAAAAAAATTGAAAATACGCCCCTTTAAGTGCGTCGTACGGGTGTTGTGTGGAATCGACCAGTTCCATGTTTTTGGCCAGAATTGGTACGGAACTGGCCAAAAACGATTCGGCACTACTGGTCCGACCATTTTTTTTTTGAAGGCCAATCTGGCCGGCCGATTTTGCTGGATCGAGCCAGTTCTGATAACACTGGTTGACATCACCTTTTCTTATGGCTTTGATTATTATGGTGGTGATGTGATGTGATTTGATGGAGAGGGATGCATTTTCGGTTACTCTAGCACATTACGAGGTGACATATGGCCTTTGAGGCCCAACGGATTTCACCTAGAGGCTCAATGTCTCTCTTGGAGGCCTAACGTCACTTTTTAGGGCATGACGTCACCTCTTGGGGGCCTTTAATTTAATGTTATTTCATTTTTGCAAGTTGTAAAGACAAATTAGAGGGTCGACCCTCTTTTATTTTGTTGTTGACAAATTAAAGTGGACAAATTGGGGTTAGATGACCGTGTATAAATAAAAGTCATCTCCCTCTCATTTTATCATCATGGTTTTGAGAATTACATACTCTTGGATGAAATTTTTTCCTTACTCGAGGAAATTTAATTCGCTCTATCTCTCTTTGGTGCATTTAATTTAATGTTATTTCATTTTTGCAAGTTGTAAAGACAAATTAGAGGGTCGACCCTCTTTTATTTTGTTGTTGACAAATTAAAGTGGACAAATTGGGGTTAGATGACCGTGTATAAATAAAAGTCATCTCCCTCTCATTTTATCATCATGGTTTTGAGAATTACATACTCTTGGATGAAATTTTTTCCTTACTCGAGGAAATTTAATTCGCTCTATCTCTCTTTGGTGCATTTAATTTAATGTTATTTCATTTTTGCAAGTTGTAAAGACAAATTAGAGGGTCGACCCTCTTTTATTTTGTTGTTGACAAATTAAAGTGGACAAATTGGGGTTAGATGACCGTGTATAAATAAAAGTCATCTCCCTCTCATTTTATCATCATGGTTTTGAGAATTACATACTCTTGCATGAAATTTTTTTTTACTCGAGGGAATTTAATTCGCTCTATCTCTGTTTGGTGCAATTGTGGATTATTTTACTTGTCTATTGGAGGAAAAGGATAGGTGTTATCTCTTGGATGCTTGTTTCTTTGTAATGTGGTGGAATATTCTTGATAAAGAAGGGTTTTTTCATGCTATCTCTTGGAATTGATAAAGAATTTCTACATAATTGTATTGTTTTTTCTTGTTTCAAGGTTAATTTGTTTAAATACTTGGAGGAGTATAAGGGCATACACCCTCCATCAAGATCTATCTTTGTTGTCATTGAAAAAACTATTTTGCAAAGGTTGCTACAAGGAGTAAAAGGGCTTACACCCTTGTAGATTTTCCTTGCTAAGGATTGTTTTCTCTAGGGAGTAAAAGGGATTACACCCTTAGAGAAGTAACAAACCCTAGCTCATAAACCAGAGACTCCATAACCCAATATATAATTAGTTAATCTACTTGCATGGGAGATTGGATATTCATGCATTGGTATACATGATTTCTTGAGATATTGCAATTGTTCAAGTTGGATTTAATTCTACATGTTATAAGATTTCTTGTGCCCTGGGGGTGTCTTGATTGGCCAAGTAATCTCATTGTTGTTATAAAATTAATTCTACAGCCAATAGGGTTGTAGCAAACTCATTTTATTCTCGTTGTTTACTCAATTTTCTACCACTAAAATTTACTTGTAAGCTTCCATAATTAATCTACTAGTTATTGGTTATCGTTTGAGTGGTTTACTTGTTGATTGTAGTGGCTAGAATTTTATGTTGTAGAAATTGTTTTCTACAACCATAAGGCTGTTACAAATCTTGCTGATAACAATAATTAACAACCCCCTAATTGCTATTAAAGCCTTGCTTTAATCATTCGAAATTCATCTACTCATTGCTAGCTTTGTTTCCAATATATTGTACTTGATTTTGATGGTTAAATTTGCATATATTATTATCATTTGTTGTTGATATATATATTTCCATACTGCTGCAATTTGGGACAACAAGGTTTCTTGCTGAAACCCCTTTGGTTTTGAGGCTTCATTTACTATATTTAGTCTTGTTTCAGGCAGGGCTAACATTATTTTGCAGGTACATAATCGTTGGTAATCATCTAACTTCTCACAAGACTCTTTCTTAAGCCTCATCTCCATTATTGAACTTGGCCAATAGGGGCATCCTTCATCTCTTTTCACTTTCCATCCTAATCCCCCTAGGGTCATTCAAGATTCCCCCTTTGTGGTGATTCTATCATCACTAAAGTGAGGGGAGTGTTTATCTTAGGTGACAGTGGGTAAATACTCCCATATTTGTCACACCTTCATGGTTTGGGTTGGGTTTTTCCCAAACTGCAGATTGTTCGATAACATTTTGGCGTCGTTGCCGGGGAGTATTTTGAATCCTTTCCGACCCATAACGACATTTGGAAAGTCTATCCCAAAGCCTTTACCTTAGGTTTTCCTAGCGACTTCATTTCAGGGAAGTTCCCTTTTCAACTTTGATGAACTTCATAAGTTTATCTGACGACTCCATTGAGGGAAAATACGCTATTTAATTTCGATGAGCCTTTAGCTCTTATGGAAATTCCATTGAGGTGTCTTTCCAAGTAATGGAACCATGGAAACTTGGCGTAAGCATGAAGTGCATCCTTCCCTTGATATCTAGAGTATTTATGGGTATCCAAATCGTTATCCACCGAAGTGGAACTAGAATTTTCCAAAGTTTAATGGTTATCCAACCCTAGTGGTCACTCATGTTGTGAATTATATAAAATATGCTTCAAGTGGCATTGCGGTGCTCTTTACTTTCCATTGCATATATCACTCAATGCTTTGGACCCTAATCAATTAATGGAAAATAAAGGGCTTGGAAAAAGGTTGCATTGCAAATGAGGATGCAACACACCCTCTACAAAGGCACCCATAAATGAGACAATATGAGCCATTTTATGTCAAGAAAACCCATGCCCAAAAGTCATACCCCCATCCACCTCATATTCTTTTACATGACTTAGAGAGGGTCTCCTTTGGAAACATTCCTTGACTTGGGGAATGACTTGCCAAATAGGGCACCATGACAACCCTCCCATCCTTAAATTTGGCAAGTTTTATAAGGTCTTTGAGCATTTGTTTATTTTGAAAAGGGGGGATTTGATGCACATGTTTGGGTGGTTATTTTATTAAATATGACTTACTTGGCATGATACATGTGATTTGTGGACCCTTGGAAGGTGTACTTGTTTGACTTTGCAGGACCTTGCCATGTGAAAGCTTTTCCATAGAGGGACTAGGTCACTTGGACCTTCATAGGGTCTTGAAGTCCACAGGTTGGATGATGCACCCCACTCATTGCACAATTGGGAAGATGAATGCTTTCATAGGAGGAACTTGGATGACATGATATGATCACATTGAAGCCCATTGCACCTGAACATTGGCCTTGGGAGGACTTGGACATCATATCTTATCCCTTGACGTCACATTTTTTGATGGGTTTTAAGGATGATGGTGGTGACGTGATGTGATTTGATGGAGAGAGACGCATTGCTAGTCACTCTAGCACGTGACGAAATGACACATGGCCTTTGGAGGCCCAATGACTTTCACCTAGAGTTTCAATGTCTCTCTTGGAGGCCTAAAGTCACCTTTTAGGGCATGATGTCACCCCTTAGGGCCTTTTAATTTAATGTTATTTATTTTTTGCAAGTTGTAAAGAAAAATTAGAGGTTCGACCCTCTTTTATTTTGTTGTTGAAAAATTAAAGTGTACAAATTAGGGTTAGATGACCTTGTATAAATAAAGGTTATCTCCCTCTCATTTTATCATCATGGTTTTGAGAATTACATATTCTCTTGGCTGAAATTTTCTCCCTACTTGGGAAATTCCCTCTATCCCTCTTTGGTGCAATTGTGGATGTTTTTACTTGTCTATTGGAGGAAAAGGCTAGGCGTTATCTCTTGGATGCTTTTTTCTTGGTAATGCGGTGGAATATTCTTGATAAAGAAGGGTTTTTTCATGCTATCTCTTGGAATTTACAAGGAATTTCTGCATAATTGTATTGTTTCTTCTTGTTTCAAGGTTAATCTGTCTAAATCCTTGGAGGAGGATAAGGGAATACACCCTCCATCAAGATCTATATTTGTTATTGAAAAAACTATTTTGCAAAGGTTGTTATAGTCTGCTTGCATGGGAGATTGAATATCCATGCATTGGTATATGTGATTTCTTGAGATATTGAAATTGTTCAAGTTGGATTTAATTCTACATGTTATAATTTTTATTATGCCCTAGTATTTTGCAAAGGTTGCTATAGTCTAATTGCATGGGAGATTGAACATTCATGCATTGGTATACATGATTTCTTGAGATATTGCAATCGTTCAAGTTGGATTTAATTCTACATGTTATAAGTTTTATTATGCCCTAGGGGCATTTTGATTGGAAAAGTAATCTCATTGTTGTTATAAATTTAATGCTACAACCAATAGGGTTGCAGAAAACTCATCTTCTCATTGTTTACTCAATTTTCTACCAGTAAAATTTACTAGCAAGTTGTCACAATTAATCTACTAGTTACTAGCGATATTTTGAGTGGTTTACTTTTTTATTCTAGTGGCTAGAATTTGTTGTTGTAGAGATTGTTTGCTACATCCATAAGGCTGTTACAAATCTTGATGATAACACTAATTAACAACCCCCTCATTTCTATCAAAGTCTTGCTTTAATTATTGGAAATTCATCTACTCATTGCTAGCTTTGTTTCTAATATCTTGTACTTGATTTTGATGGTTAAATTTGCAACTCTTATTATCATTATTTGTTGATATATATATTTCCATCCTGCTACAATTTGGGACTGTTGTCACCTTTATACACACCTGGGTAGAGTGGAAGAAATCTTCAATCCACTTGGTGTGTCCTTGGGGGCAAGTTGGAGTTAATGTGTTGTCACCTAATACTCAACTCCTCCGTCTAGGGCAACTCCTAGTGAAGCCAAGGAGGATAGTGTTGGATTACTGAGAGGGGGGGTGAATAAGTAATAGAGCAATATAATCAATTTTCACCATAAATGGCAAGTGTTATATCAATGTAGCATTATCATCCAATAGTTGCAGATTAAATAAACAATGAACAAATGAGCAATCACACACATACACAATACAACAGTGTTTTACGTGGAAACCCAAAGCGGGATAAGGCCACAATGTTTTTTCTTATATGTCTTTAAGAATTACATTCATTGGAAGCACGAACTTACCTTGTTTTCCAGCTGCAACTGGAAGGAGACTCCAACCCCCTAGTTTCACAGGCTACAACCTGAGGGAAACTCCAACTCCCCAATTCTTTGGCTATAACCAGAAGGAGGCTACAACCCCCTATGTTCTTCGACTACAACCGTAAGGTGGCTACAATCACATGTCCTTGCCCGGTCCAACTACCCTGGTATATAAGTAGAATGATGGAACCATTGTCACACTATCACTGTGAAATATACTGTTGTAAACCTGTAAAAATCAACCTTCACCAAACAACTTGTACCAATAACCTGAACCATGCATCAAACATGCATCAACCTATACCTCAAGATGTAATCAACATGTACCATAAACAAGTGCATCAACCATGCACCAACCTGTATCAAACAACCTGTAATCAACCTGTACCATAAACAAGTGTATCAACCATGCACCAACCTGTACATCAACCTGTACCATGAATAAATGCATCAACCATGCACCAAACCTGTATGAATAAGTTGTCACAACAATCTGTCCAAACAACCTATCTCATCAATATTATCAACTAAATCAAATCTACTCACCAAGATCAATGACCAAGACAACTCTCAAATATGTGCATCAACCAAGCATAACACAACAACTCATAATCATCACCAAAATCAATATGTGCTTTTAATAATATACAAATACAAGTATGTTACATCATTCATAAACCATGTGTCAACAATACTACTAACAAGTGCCTCCAACTATATATCAAGTATGTACCAATCATGTATCAACTACTCATCAACTATGACTCATCAATATGTACCAACATCATCAACTATACACCTCATGTATGTGCCAACTCATCAACTACTTGTCTCAACCATGTACTCAACATGTACCTCAACCAAAATCCCTCATCAATTTCATCATCCAAATCTGATTTGTAACTCTGTGATAGACCTGGTGTATATGATCACATACCTGCAAACCTTCTTTAACTTCAACAACAAGAGACTAGCATTTTCATCAAACTTTACTTTGACTAGTTTTGAATTAGTCAACAACCCTAACTTGGAATAATCATAACTATAAAACTTTAATGAATAAAGATCTAAAAATAGTACACAATGTTCTTCAGTGTCTTTTATGCAATTCCTCCAGGGGTCACTACTTGGAACCTCTCAGAAAAAGAGTTATAGCAAAAATGACATACCTTGTTGAATTCTGGCTTATTCTAGAGAGCGAACTTGTAGAGCATGCCCCGCACGGAATATTTGTTGTATGGATCTGAAAATTGTCCATATAATACTAAAGACTGTACTCTAACCAACACATTTGGTCTTACTGAATTTAGATCTATTATGAAGAAGTTATGACGTTTTTACCCGAAATGCATGTTTTAAACTACTTTCAGGACTAGCCACAAACCCTATTTTCCACGGAGTGTAACTCCAAAAATACAACGACCCACAAGCTGAAATTTGTACCACAGCTACTTGGATATGTTTTCTCAATGGCCTCCCAATTTTACGGTCAGAATCATTCTAGAAAAAAGTTATTGCAAAAATGGTGAGATGACCTGTAAATAAAATACTTTAGAAAGCATCATCAAAAGAATTTATCCTCCCTTGAATTTTGGCTTTCTTTACTTCACCTTCAGTCTGAAATTCGGCATAGAAATCCTTTGGTTACCTCAGTCACCTGTAGATATTCAATATGCTCAAGTGTGATTAAAATGAGAGAGTGTTGTCTCTTATTTATACTTTCATGTAGCTTCCTCAAGGGGTTACCTTTTAACCATATTAACTCAATTTCCTTATTTTCGGGCTAACCCACTTCTAACAACTTTCTATAATTATAAAGTTCTCAATCTATTTTATTATTTAAATAATCCTCCTTGACTTTGTCACTTCACTTTATTATTTAAATAATCATCTTTGACTTTGTCACTTCAATTTATTATTTAAATAATCCTCTTTGACTTTGTCAATTCATTTTATTATTTAAATAATATTTTTTGACTTTGTCACTTCACTATATTATTTATATAATTTCTTCTTTGCAAGAATCTCAACTTCTTTTACCTTTTGGGCCTTCAAGCCAACATATGAGGGTCCTCTAAATTCGTGAGGCCATAACTTTCAAACCGTGAGGAGTTATGTGACGTTACATATACCAACAGAAATGACATGACATGACATGTACTATCCATATAGAATAGTCTTACCTATAAATATATCAAAACTCATACCATTATACATCAAACAAACATGGGCCCATTACCCAAACCTGGGTTCTCCAACTTCACATGGCCATAACTCTCTAACCGTGAGGAGTTATGTGATGTTACACATACCACCATAAATGGCATGACATGTACTACCGTTATAGAATAGTCTTACCTTCAAATATATTAAAACTCATACCATTATACATAAAAAAAATTGGGTCCATTACCCAAACCTTTGTGCTACCGAAATTCATTACTGGACTTTCTCCAAGGGTTGAAATCAATCACTAAGGGTTGACATCAATCTACAATATCACTCTCTAATGGATGACATCAATGACAACCAACAATCCATACCAATTGTCCATCAACCTAAGCCAATTGTATGACAATATCCCCCTTTGGCATTGATGGAAACACCAACATTGATGACAACACTTAGTCATGATAGAATTCATGCTTATACTCCTCATCAATGTTTCTATCTCTTCCCCTTTGACATCAATGGAAAAGGGTATCTCCCTTTGGGCCTGCTCCCCCTGACTAAACTCTCCTTGGGTTGCTCCCCCTGTTTACATGCCTCTGTGCTCTCTCTCCAAGAATTTCTATCATGCATCTGATAAATCTCTCCCCCTTTTTCGTCAATGGAAAAGGTATATTTCCATCCGGGGCTGCTCCCCCTAACTGAATTGTCCTTGGGGATACTCCCTCGGACTGAACTCTTTTTTAAATTGATCTCCCAACCTAGATTGTCCTATTTATGGTGCTTCCTCGTGTTCATCTAAGACATATAAGATAATAATTCAAAAACATTCATTTTGGAGTAGAAATTACTCCTAGTCTCTGGCGAAGATACCAAAGGCTTCCTATGGAAGCGGTTTTGTACTGCCACTTCCTTTTTTGTGCCTACATATTCAACTCTGATGTTCTTCTCTGCAACCTGTTCCCGTAGAAGTGATACTTGATTGGAATGTGCTTCGTCTTGGAGTGCATCACTGGGTTATTTGAGATACTGATGGCACTTGTATTATCACAATAGATTGGAATGCACTCATCATACTCAACCTGTATATCTGTCGGATTTTGTTTCATCCATATAACCTGTGTACAACATGTTGCTACTGCAATATACTCTTCCTCGACTGTAGATAAGGATATTGATTATTGTTTCTTGTTTAACCATAATACTAAACACTCACCCAGGTAGAATGTTGCTCCACTCGTGATTCGTCGGTCATCAATGCAACATGCCCAATCTACATCTGTGTAGGAAATAAGTGATAGATCATTTCCTTTTGGATACCATAATCCAAACTCTTATGTTCCTTTGAGATATCTAAAAATCCTCTTCACTGCTAATACATGTGATTCCTTTGGTGCTTCTTGAAATCATGTCACCTGTCTAACTATCTACATTACATTTGGTCTGGATGATGTTACATATAGTAAACTACCAATCATTGACCTGTATTGCCTCTGGCCTATAGACTTTGAATCATCATATTTGCTCAACTTGCGACTGGTTTGCATAGGAGTGGTAACTAGTTTGCAATCTTTCATTTCGAACCTCTTTAGCATTTCTCTGATATACTTAGTTTGAGAAATAAAAATTCCTTGGTTGCTTTGACATATCTGAAGACCCAAAAAGAAGGATAGTTCTCCAAGTAATGACATTTCAAACTCATTCTACACATCCTTTGCAAATTTTTGGCTTAACCTGTCATTAGTACTTCCAAAACAATATCATCAACATAAATTTCAATTAATAAAATACTACCTTGAGTTACCTTGATGTAGAGGTTGTTGTCTGCGCTTCATTTCCATAGTTCGTAGGGAGTTTTTTCATTGTTGTTTCTGAGCATTACTTTGTTTTGAATGTGAACTATTGTATGCACTGCATGTGTTCAAAAAATATCTATCAATTTGGAAACCATTAACATTGTTCGAGCCATTTCCTGTGTAGTTATCATTCATTATGATAATTTTCCTTTGTCTCTGAACCAATCTATGAATCCATGCTTTCGTCCACTTTCATATATCTGTCCAAACCTGCTAAGTATTCTTACAAATCTATCTCTATCCATACTGTCCAAAACTCTACTTGCGTAGCTGTCCATAATGCTGACCCATTTATTACTATACTATCATGAAGTCTTGATTAATCTATCAAATTGTACTTCTGCTAACTGACTGCTTTGGATCTGTCTTCTCAAACTCTGCAAGATGCTCGAAGGATGGTTATTTGATTTGTCACAATTATCTCATAGACTCCCCCTGTCTAATATTCATATTACGTGGGACTCTCTAAGATGGATGGCTCAGAACAATTCCTTCTCTGATGTGTATTCATCATCATCTTCATTGGTAGATTTGTTATCTCTCTGAGCTCTAACTTCTTTCTTTTTGTCTATGGATTCATATTTCACTACAATACCTGAAAGTAAAATCTTTTGAATATGTTCCTTATTTACTTGTCCTTCTTTTCTTTCATTTATTTTCCAAACCTTTCTATATCTGACATCCTTTTTTTTCTTTGTACATTTTTCTTCATATCGTTTTATTGTCAATCTTGCGATCTCTGGGACCTGGTCTTTGTTCACTTGTTCTTCATTTTTTCTTATCCATACTTTATTATATCTGATATCAATGTTCTCTTTCGTGATTCTACAATCACGAACTATGTGTCCATAGTTATGACATTTGTAACATTCAATGTTACATGGGGCCACATAGGCATTTCTTGCTTGAACATTTCTTTTATAATCCCTGCAATCTGCAACCTTATGTCCAAAGTTAGTACAATAAAAACAATGACCATAAACAAAATTTGCATACCTGGGAGTGAATGATCTTATTTGTGGTGTAGTCCTTCTGAATTTATGCCTTGACAGATCATAATCGCTTCCTTTGAGTACTTCTGCATAACTCATTCTGCACAATTGATATGGATGTTTCTATCTCTTCAATGTTCTTGTTGAGCTTGATGATTTTGAATCTTAGTGTGACAACTTCTTCTTCAATATTCTCAACCTCTTCTTATTTCTTCATTATCTGAGACTTCATGACCTCTTCGGTTCTCTTTGCTTCTTCAAGTTGGATTTTCAATGTAATTATTTCTTCTTCCAGTCTTCTCTCTTCTGGACCAAACTCTTCCTCAAGTTGGTTTAAGTTATTGGTTCTTTCCTTGAGATGATCCATCAATATATTTTCTCTCTTTTCTGCTTTCTTCATTTTGTGCTTCTATGTTGGCTCTAAACACTTCTTTTGATATTCTAGAGTTTCTTCAATTCTTCTGGCCTCTTCTAGTTGAGCTCTTAAATTCTTGATGACCTGCTGATCCTTTTTGAAACCTTGAACACTTTCCTTTTGCTTCATCAATTCTTTCTTGGATGACTTGTTTTCTTCTCTTTCTTTTTTTAGATATGAAATTGCACTGATCAATTTTTCTTTGTAATCAACTTTTGCTTCTTCATACTCTTCCTCTTATGTATTTGTCTGACATGATGAGTATCATTCTTCTTGTTCCATATCTACATCTTCTTTAGCATTTTCTGAATCGGATTAGGTAATCCTTCCCAGATAAAATCCATTGCTATTTTGTTATTCTTCTTCAATTCCTTCTTAGCTGCAGTCTTTTCCCTTTTTGAACTATCATATCCTGTAACAACTGATAGCCAAATATAATGTCCCTATTCCTATAAAAATACTTTCGTCCTTCTGCTCCACATCTCATACTTAAACCATTCTAAGCATTAAACATTGGTACTCCATTCTCAAAATAATCCATGATCTCCTTCCAGTGGTTAAATTGTTTCCTGAAGGAATTGGCTCTGATACCAATTGTTGGATTACTAAGAGGGGGGGTGAATCAATAATAGATAAATATAATATTTTTTCCCCATAAAATGAAAGTGTTATATAAATGTATCATTATCATCCAATAGTTGCATATTAAATAAACAATGAACAAATGAGTAATCACACACATACACAGTACACCAGTGTTTTATGTGGAAACCCAAAGAAGGAAAAAACCACATAATGTTTTTTCTTATATGACTTGAAGAATTACATTCATTGGAAGCACCAACTTTCTTTGTTTTCCAGCTGCAACTGGAAGGAGGCTCCAACCCTCTAGTTTTGTAGGCTACAACGTGAGGGAAGCTCCAACTCCCCAATTTTCTGGCTACAACCCCCTATGTTCTTCGGATACAATCGGAAGGTGGCTACAACCACCTGTCCTTTCCCCGTCCAACCGCCCTTGTATATAAGTAGAATAATGGAACCACTGTCACATTATCACTGTAAGATATACTGTTGTAAACCTGTACCAATCAACCTGCACCAAACAACCTATACCAATAACCTGAACCATGCATCAACCTGTACCTCAACCTGTAATCAACCTATACCATAAACAAGTGCATCAACCATGCATCAAATTGTACCAAACAACTTGTAATCAATCGGTACCATAAACAAGTGCATCAACCATGTATCAACCTGTACCTCAACCTATACCATGAATAAGTGCATCAACCATACACTAAATTTGTACGAATAACCTGTCACAACAACCTGTCCAAACAACCTATCACAACAACTTGTCTCATCAATCTTATCAACCAAATCATATCTACTCACCAAGACAACTCTCAAATATGTGCATCAACCAAGCATAACACAACAACTCATAATTATCACCAAGATCAATATGTGATTCTAATAATATACGAATACAAGTATGTTACATCATCCATAAACCATGTGTCAACAATATACTAATAAGTGTCTCCAACCATGTCCCAAGTATGTACCAATCATGTATCAACTACTCATCAATATGTACCAACATCATCAATTATACACCTCATGTATGTGCCAACTCATCAAGTACTTGTCTCAACCATGTACCCAACATGTACCTCAACCAAAATCCCTCATCAATTTCATCATCCAAATCTTATTTGTAACTTTTTGATAGACATGGTGTATATGATCTCATATTTGCAAACCTTCCTTAATTTTAACAATAAGATACTAGCATTTTCATCAAACTTTAATTTAGTCTCACATGACTAGTTTTGGATTAGTCAACAACCCTAATTTAAAATAATAATAACTATGTAACTGTAATAAATAAAGATATAAAAATAGTAGACAATGTTCTTCACTGTGTTTTATGTAATTCCTCCAGGTGTCACTACTTGGAAATTCTTAGAAAATGAGTTATACAAAAAAGACATACCTTGTTGAATTATGGCTCATTTTAGAGAGCGAACCTGTAGAGCGTGCCCCGCATGGAATATTTGTTGTATGGATCTAAAAATTTTCCACAGGATACTAAAGACTGTACTCTAACCAATACATTTGGTCTTACTGAATTTGGATCTGTTATGAAGAAGTTATGATGTTTTAACCCGAAACACCTGTTTTAGACTAGTTTCAGGACTAGCCACAAACCCTATTTTCCACAGAGTGTAACTTCAAAAATACGACGACCCACAAGATGAAATATGTACCACAACTACTTGTATATGTTTTTTCAATGTCCTTCCAATTTCACGGTCTAAATCATTCTATAAAAAACGCTTATTGCGAAAATGGTGAAATGACTTGTAAATAACATGCCTTAGAAGGCATTATCAAAAGAATTTATCCTCCCTTGAATTTCGGCCTTCATTACTTCACCTTCCCTCTGAAATTAGACTTAGATATCCTTTGGTTACTTCATTCACCTGTAGATATTCAATATGCTCAAGTGTTATTAAAATGAGAGAGTTATCCCTCTTGTTTATACTTTCATGTAGCTTTATCAACTTCATCAAGGGGTTACCTTTTAACCATCTTAACCCAATTTCCTTATTTTAGGGCTAACCCACTTCTAACCACTTTCCATAATTAGAAAGTTCTTCATTTACTTTATTATTTAAATAATCCTCCTTAACTTTGTCACTTCACTTTCTTATTTAAATAATTTTCTTTGACTTTGTCACTTCACTTTCTTATTTAAATAATCCTCTTTGACTTTGTCACTTCACTTTATTATTTAAATAATATTTTTTGAATTTGTCATTTCATTTTATTATTTAAATAATTTCTTCTTTTCAAACACTTTAACTTCTTTGACCTTTTGGGGCTTCAAGCCAACATATGAGGGTCTTCTAAATTCGTAAGGCCATAACTCTCAAACCATGAGGAGTTATGTGACGTTACACATACCACTAGAAATGACATGACATGTATTATCCATCTAAAATAGTCTTACCTACAAATATATCAAAACTCATACCATTATACATCAAACAAACTTGGTTCCATTACCTAAACCTGGGTTCTCCGACTTCACATGGTCATAACTCTCTAACCGTGAGGAGTTATGTGATGTTCCACATACCACCGAAAATGACATGACATGTAATACCCATCTAGAATAGTCTTACCTTCAAATATATTTAAACTCATACCATTATAAATCAAACAAACTTGGGTCCATTACCCAAAACTTTGTGCTACCAGACTTTCTCCAAGGGTTGACATCAATCACTAAGGGTTGACATCAATCTACAATATCAATATCCAATGGTTGACATCAACCACAACCAATAATCCATACCAACTTTCCATCAAACTAAGCCAACTGTTTGACAATATCCCCCTTTAGCATTGATGGCAACACCAACATTGATGACAACACTTAGTCATGATAACATTCATGTTTATACTCCTCATCAATGTTTCTATCTCTTTCCTTTTGACATCAATGGCAAAGGGTATCTCCCTTTGGGGCTGCTCCCCCTTATTGAACTCTCCTTGGGCTGCTCCCCCTGTCTACATGCCTCTGTGCTCTCTCTCTCTCCAAGCATTTCTATATTGCATCTGATAAATCTCTCCCCCTTTGTCATCAATGGAAAAGGTATCTTTCCATCCAAGGCTACTCCCCCTAACTGAACTATCCTTGGGGATACTCCCCCTGAATGAACTCTTCTTGAAACTGATCTCCCAACCTGAATTGTCTTATTTATGGTGTTTTCTCGTGTACATCTAAGACATATAAGATAAACACTCAAACACATTCATTTTGGAGTATAAATTACTCCTAGTCTTTGGCAAAGATACTCAAAGGCTTCTCGTGGAAGCAGTTTTGTAAAGATGTCTACCACTTGTTCTTTTGTACCCACATATTCAACTATAATTTTCTTCTCTGCAACTTGTTTGTAACGATCCTCCTTGTTACAACGACAAACCTCTTATAACAAGTACAATTTTATTTTTTTTGTCTGTGCGTGTGTACAAGGGTAACAAGACATTATACTTTGTGCTGCCACATGACGACGAATCATGACGTAGGCAACTGCGATATCAACATAAAGGTCTAAGACGCACATCAACATCTGCCAACAATAAACAACAATCAACCGACAAAATAATAAGACTAACTACCCGCCCGTCCTACCCTGCAATGGTTAGGACCTCCAAGACACATAAGCAATGCTCAAGCCCAGGTTCCCATCGATTTTAACCATTTAAGGTCTCAGGGCTGGCCACTGTTCTGGAGAACATGGAGGTGTCTACATCTCGTCCGACACCAACAGACCAAGCCTACTAAGCTAAAGACAAAAACATACCCATCAAGATCGCAATCAACATGTTATCTATATTAAGGCAAAATGCGGTAGTGAATCATTATTAACTCACTAAATTACTCACTACTATTACAGTATTGCATGGGAGGTGTACTTTTAATCAATTTACAAGACAATGGCAATTAATAAAGCAAGTAAGGTGATTAACACAACTTAATCCAACCTCCATTACCAGCCCTGCAGTGAAGGTCTAAGGTGCATAATGACATCAAGTTATAATCTAAATTTAGTCTCAAGGTCAGCCCACTTGCGCAATTCTAAATCACAATTTGTCTTCAAGGCACTAACTGAGTCAACATCAAATGGACATCACTAAGTAGGTTGGAACTTAGACTTGGTTTAACATAATTAACATTAAATACACTCTAAACTAGATTGTCAGAATCATAAATTAACCATTAATCAATAGGCATTAAATGCAATAAATTCTAGCAAAATACCAGTCCAACATTACAATTTGATTGACTAATAGAATTTAATCAATATTAGAATCATAAACTTCAAGCACCATCTCAATTAACATTAATGCAAAACCATGGAGACAGTCGGAAAAAGAAAACGTGTCATCATGGTACCATCCGAAGTGACTTGGAAAGCAATTAAGTCAATACTAAATTTGTGATTCTAAATACATGCTAATCTGCTTGTCTAATTAGTAAGAAGACTAGATTAATCAAGATTTACAACTTTTTAAGATTTATAATTCGACATTGTCCATCAACATTAATCAATTTCCATATAATAGTCACCTAATTCAATGAGTCTTTAAATAATCGATAATTACAACTAAAGAACTATTTAACATTAACATCATTCCATAATTAAATTATCCCTTCTAAATGGATCGATAATAACAACTCTAAACTTTACCATTTAGCATTAACCATCGACATTAATCAATATCAGTAAAATTGTCAGCAAATTTTACAAGTCCAATAAAATTGATAGTACCACTACATGAACCAATTAGCATATCTAAAAACCTTAACAAAATTAGATTGAACGTCTGTTAATATAAAAACTAAAAAGTTCCTAACCCGTTGTCTAACACCAGCCATCCAGTTGCTGCTATATTTGATTGGCCGTAAAAACATCGGTGTAATCAAATCGTTACCAGGGTGTTAGTCATATGGCATTCAGATTGATAACGCCTCGGGAAAGGAATGGGGTGGTAATGAATAAACTATGTTCTTAAATACTGTAAAAGCACTGGCAGTTAGAGCTCGTAATCCAACATACATAACAGTTGTCAAAAACGGGGGTGGTTCTGCCCGTGTTGTTATACCATCAACTGTCCGAAATTAAGGTGGGTAAAATGGTTCAGATGCAGTCAGAATCAATGGGAGGGGGTCCGCTGCCAACACCCCGTCATGTTCGCTTCTATCACCAGGCCACCACGCAACCAAGGTAGCCATTACACGAGAATTATGGAAGAAGGTAGAACAAAAAAACTTTAAAGGGTTCCTGGTTGTCGTTAAGGAAGACATGAATGTAGTCAACCATCCAGAATGAGATAAAGATGCCATGCGTACCAGGACGACTGCCATTGTGTACTGCGGGTGTTTAGAGAGCCTTCTAAATAATTAACTAACTAAATAATAAAAAGAACAGTTTAAAGGACCTAAGAAAAAGGAAGACGTGCACCAGCGTCTTGAATTAAAATTCACAACAGCGTATAGCTTACCGCTTTCAAAATCCGTGGACTTGTAAGGGTTCGAAAATCTCAAGGGCTGTGACTAAATTTTTACGAGAGGGTAAGGCAGTCACCAAGAAGATCAAAGGCTACCGGTAAAGCGCTGTAGCGAACGTTGACCCACTGTAGAGAGACTCCTATTAAAACACTCAAGTAAAAAAAATACCGAGGTTAGAGTAACAACCTCCATCCATGCTCGCAGGATAAGTTAGGAATTCATACAGTCTTGCAGAAGGGAAATGGAGATGCACGCCTACCAAGTCGAGAATCCATGCAATCATCTCAACAAAGGACCAAGAAACTAAATTGTTTCTAGTTTAGATTTGTTCTAAAAGTATGAACCAACAATTCATAGCAACTCCTACTGAGCACAAATGAGGCTAATTATAAATTGCTATAAGGAAATTACGTTACTAATCTGAACAGTAGCATTCCAGAGAGATATTCAGCAGACTAAACCAAGATGTGAAATTTTGTAATCATCCATCACACAGTATTAATCACAAAGCAATCATTAGGGAAACAACAATGACATGCAGACAACTAAAGGGGTTGATTCATATAAATATAAATATGATCGTTGGAGTATATAAAAACAAGTCAATCGTCGGGGAAATAAGAACTTTACTAATAAATGCAATCGCTGGAGTAATATGATATTGTCGGGTGCCAAAGCCAGAAAATCGCGGTGTGTTAACCATACAGATCCAAACCAGGGAACAGTAAAACCCAAACCAGGAAGCTAACCACAAAAATTTTAGGCAATCAATCAAACGGGCATGGCTCAAGGCAGAATTCATCCATTTACAACCAACATACAGATCAAGCATAACCTCCTAATGCATTCTATTCTACAAATAAATGAGCGTACAGTTGCCTTATCGCTAGCTTCGAATGACGTCTGCGTGCTCCGTACTGCTCTCGCTCGTCGACCGTCGAGACTACACCAGTACCTCCCAGCCAATGCTAGCGGTACTCTGCTTCCCCCTTAGCCCCCCAATCCGCAAAGGGGCCACACACTATCCATATGGTATGTCTAGCTCCCAGCTCGCCTCGCAAGGCCGAGCTACCACTCCTCTCCGAGCTGGGAAATCCCAACTCCCACAAGTAAATCAGTCAAGTTGCTAATCCGGCAGCGTAACGTTACGCTAACAACCCATCCCCTTCTTCCTTCTCCTTCCTCTCTTTTATAGAGTTTTAGAACTTCCAAACTTTCCCTAAATCTCATTTAATTTAAGTTTTAATAAAAATCTTCTAAAAATTCTTCTTCGTACAAGTGTCATTCATCCCCCACATTCCTCCAATAATTATTTTCTTTAATTTATTGATTTGTCTTATTTCCCTCACCCACCTAGAGTTACTCCTAAATTTACTCCTAAGTGTTCCTAGATTCCCTTACAGGTTTTAAAAGCTTTCCCTAAAATGAAATTGCTTAATCAGTTTAAAATTAGAAGGTTCTTAAATCACAGATTCTTTACCAAGTTGGTTTCCCGCTTTTTACCATGAGTTCCCCTCTTTCCCATTTTAAGTTACCTCCATTCCCTAGTTTCCTAAATGTTATAATTTCCCTCTTTCCCCTTTTTATTAGAGCTAAAAAAACGATAGTTGCAATTTAACCCCTTTTCCCTTTTATTATTAATTCAACATCTTTTTAAACTATCAAAAATTAAAAATAATTAATTTCTTCTTTATATTTTATATCCACAGCTTTTAATTAATTTCTTACTCTCTTCATTTTACCCCAAAAGTTTATGAAGACCAAAATTATTACTTAAATGGTTTTTATTTTAAATTTACTATTTTAAATTTTTATAGATGTTTTATCCAGGGTAGACAAAATTTTACCCCTAGCAAATTTTCAGACTTAGGACTTATATTCTGAACTGGGCGACATTTTTAATTAGGGGAGTTGTTTTAAAATTTCTTAATGTGTTAAATGTCTTAGGGCCATCTAGGTTAAACTCTCTATCATCATCGACGCGACGTGCCCTTCAGGATGCACTAGGTGCTCCAAGGGTGCCACTCGCCTCATCAGTTCCCTTGTGCGACGTGCCCTGCAGGACGCACTACGTGCTCCGAGGGTGCCACTCACCTCTTTGTTTATTTTTCACAACGTGCCCTTCAGGACACACCATGTGCTCCAAGGGTGCCACTCGCTTCTTGACTGATTGGTAGACATCAATAACCCTTGGAGTCAACACTCCGCCAGGTGAACTTGTGGGAGACTAAGGACATCTAAGGAATAAGGCCCCCGCCTTATTGCACGTCCCTTAGAATCATCATGAGCGACTGTCGCAGACTGCCCTCACGGCATCATGGGTCCTCTCAAACTAGGTAATCGTTAACCTACAGTTTGAGCCACGACGGGAGTGCTAATAGGCTGTGGCAGGGCTTTTATCCACACCTCTCCCTCAATCTCTCTGGTAGTCGTGTGTGACCCCTTTACTCCATATGTGAGTCTAGTCGGCAAGCTATCGTCAACCTGCATCATCAACAAATCATGTCATACATATCCACATCATATCATCTAATCAAATGTACCGACATCACAGTAAAACAATCAAACCTCAATAGCACACTCCCTGACTCGATCCGGAGTCCAAGGGGTTCCATCGATGCCTCTGCATCCTCAAAGTCCAAAACCCTGCACACTCAGTAAAACCGAGTCAATAGCACCTGTCTATGTCAATGCAGTAAAACAACATGTCATCTACCCATAACACATAAATATCAAAGTCAATGTTTTAATAGCATAATAATCTGGATCACTTGCAAGCAAGTTTCCTCAAAGAATAAGTTTTCTCAGTGTGCCAGAGCGGGATGTTACATACACCCCCTCTTGGTCTAAACTTCGTCCTGAAGCTTCTCAGTATAAATGCCGAAATAAGTGTGTCACAGTATCATATGTCTATTTATCAAACAAAAATGGAAACTGTTGGCGCATATCATATGCGTCCTCCCAGGTCGCTGAGTGCGGACTATAATTGTACCACTGGACCTTGACCTGATCTACCATTCGACGTCGTAACTGTCGAATGTGGTGATCTAAGATGTGGACCGGCTCAGTCATGAGCGCTCCCTCATCCGATACCTGCAAGGAACTCATGTCAATAACATGTGTAGGATCACTAATATAATGTCTCAAAACAGATACATGAAAAACATCGTGCATACGCCTTAAGGAATCAGACAAGGCTAGTCGATAGGCCACGGGCCCGTTTCTCTCTACAATCTCGAAAGGTCCCACGAACCTAGGAGAGAGTTTAGCTCCCTTTCCAAACTTGATCGAACTCTTATGCAGTTTAATCCACAAGAAGTCTCGATCGTCGACCTCGTAACTACGGTCGACTCGGTGCGCATCGACATAACTCTTCTGTCGATCCTGCACTTCTTTAATCCTTTGTCTTATGATTTTCATTTGCTCTTCCATTTCTTGGATCGCTTCTAGTCCCACTAGGACCCTATCCTCAAGCTGGTCCCAACTCAAGGGCGTCTGACACAGCTGCCCATAAAGAAACTCGAAAGGTGCCATCTTAATGGTGCTCTAGTAACTGTTGTTGTAAGCAAACTCTACTAGAGGCAAGAATTCTTCCCAACGCTTTTGTTGGTCCATCACATACATGCGCAACATGTCCTCCATGGTCTTGTTCGTTCGTTTAGTATGTCTGTCAGTCTCTGGGTGATATGCAGTACTAAAGTTAAGTTGGGTTCCCAAGGCCTCTTGGAAACTCGTCCAAAATCGTCTAGTAAACACCAATCCTCGATCGGATATAATCCTCTTAGGCACGCCATGCATCCTCACAATCTCACTGATGAAAACTCTAGCTATGTCAAGTGCCTGATACGTCGTACGGACAGGAATAAAGTGAGCACTCTTCGTCAGAGTGTCTACTACTACAAAAATTGAGTCATGTCTCATTGCCGTTAGTGGCAATCCAACAATAAAATCCATCGAAATAACCTCCCATTTCGATTCTGGAATGACATGTGGTTGAAGTAATCTGGCTACGTGTCTATGTTCAACCCTTACCTGCTGACACTCTAGACATCTGGCCACATAGTTGACAATGTCGGCCTTCATTCCCTTCCAGAAGAATAACGGTTTAAGGTCTGCCCTCATCTTCGTGACTCCCAGGTGAGCCATGTAAACTGCTCTATGAGCCTCACTCATGATCAACATCCTCAACTCGTCATTTGGCGGTACGTAAATCCGACTTTTAAACCTCAATAACCCATCGCAATCAAATGAAAATCCTTCCTATCGTGGTACCATCATTGTGTTTTGTCTGATAAAACCCTCGACCTCTTTGTACCAGTCGTCGTCATGTTGTAAGGATATAATATTTTCACGTAGATTCGTCTGAAGATGCAACACTGAAAAGATGCGTGGTCTCCAACTCAAATCATCCGCCACTCGGTTCACTATTCCCTTTATGTAAGTAATCTCAAAGTCGTACTCGCTAAGCAATTACAGCCAATGTCATTGTCGCGCGTTCAGGTCGCTTTGCGTAAAAATGTGTTGTATTCCACAATGATCAGTCTCTAGTTCAAATTTTCGTCCAACAAGGAAGTGTCTCCAAACCTTCAAGGCATATACGATGGCTAATAACTCCAAATCGTGCGTCGCATAGTTCTCCTCATGCCTTCTCAGTTTCCTCGAAATGTAAGCAATCACTCGTCTGTCTTGCATCAAGACTCCGCCTAAACCTTCCTTGGATGCGTCTGTGCATACCAAGAAGTCCGCATCCATGTCAGGGACCTTTAGTATCGGCGCGGTTGTCAACAACTCCTTAAGCCTCCGAAATGCTTCCGTGCATTTCTCGGTCCAAACAAACTTCTTGTTTTTCTTCTGCAATTCCGTGATCGGAATTGCTATCTTCCAAAATTCCTCGACAAACCGTCGATAGTATCCTGCTAAACCCATAAAGCTATGCACTTCCGTGACATTCGTCGGCATAGGCCATTCCATAATAGCCTCGAACTTGGTTGGATCCACGACGATGCCTTCGCCGGAGATGACATGCCCTAAGTAGTGAATCCTCGATCGATAAAAAGATCATTTGGACAATTTCCCATACAATTTGTGCTCTCGCAGACACTGTAGTACCAGGCACAAGTTCTCATCATGCTCCTCCGTTGTACGAGAGTAAATCAAAATATCATCAATAAACACTTGGACGAACTTGTCCAAGTACTCGCGGAACACCTCGTTCATCAAACTCATAAATACCCCTGGGGCGTTTGTCAGTCCAAATGGTAAAACAATAAATTTGTAATGTCCAAATCTCGTCTTAAAGGCAGTCTTAGGGAAATCATCCTCCTTGATCCATAACTGGTGACACCCAGATCGCAAATCAATCTTGGAGAAAATACGTCGCACCCTTCATTTGATCAAACAGATCATCAATTCTCGACAATGGATATTGATTCTTGATCGTAGCCTTGTTCAGTGGACGGTAGTCAATGCAAAGCCTCCACGATCCATCCTTATTTTGTATGAAAATAACAGGTGCACCCCACGGTGACACACTAGGACATATCAGTCCCAGGTCCAACAACTCCTTCAGTTGCATTTTTAACTCTTGTAACTCCGGAGTCGACATTCGATAAGGCGTTCTTGCTATCGGTTCAGTCCCTAGTTTTAGGTCTATGGTAAACTCCAATTCCCTCTCCGGCGGAATCCTAGGTAACTCCTTCGGAAATACGTCCGCAAACTCTCTCACCACCGGAAGGTGTTCAAGACTTTCCACTACTCCCTTCTCATTTAACGCAAGGATCGCATAAAGCTTGCACCCCTTGCGCATACTCTTCCGTAACTGTAAGGAAGAGACAAACCTCAGGGAAACTCCCCGGTTCCATCCTACAATCACATGTCTCTGACCCTCGTCATCAACAAATCTCAATCGTTTTGTCTTACAGTTGAGTATCGCTTCATGTGATTCCAACCAATCCATACCAATCACAACATCATAAGATCCTAGGATCGTGACGTATAGGTTGGCCCTTGTGACAAACTCTCCTAGGTTAAGGGCACAACCCGTAACCTTTCCTCCAACCTTTTGTTTGGCTCCCGAAGCCATCTCTACGAAGCTAAACTCATCATGTTTGACTGCCTTTACTTTAATCATTTTTAGCACTGCACCAGAAATGAAACTCTCGGTAGCACTGGGATCTATCAAAATACTAAGGGTCTGGTCAGCGACGGTACCTATCATCTCGAGCACCGTTGACTGTTGCTCTGCCTGGCGATTATTCACCGCTGCATGAATCCGATGGGCCTTACCCATATCTCCCATGGTAGTGGGTCCGGCTGATCCAGATGCTCTGGTCCTCTCCACAGGACAGTCATGCTGGTAGTGCAACTCCCCACACGTCCAACACCCCTTCTTCGGCCCAGTAGTCCTGGTACCCGAAGTAGAAGATGACAGCCCACTAGCTTGGAACCCTGGTCTATTCTGCTGAACAGGCCTAAACTGCTGCTGCTGCGGGCGATGCTGCTGTTGATGTTGTGGTCCCCGGTAAGGTGTCTGCTACTGAGGTGTTGGTCGTCGGGGTGTAGTGAAAGTGGATCCCCTCTAGAAGCCACGATATCCTGGCGTATGTCTCGCTGGCGTTCGGTGCTGCTGCGTTCCAGATGACACCTGCCCTGCTGGTCTCGCTGGAGTCCTGGTCTGACCCCCACTGATCAGCTCCTCCTCTACTATGAGGAACTTCTGGATGACATCGTGTAAGGTTTGAGGCATCAAAATCCTAACCTTTGCACGCAGGCTATCATTAAGGCCGAACACGAACCTGTTGACCTTAAGTTTTTCAGTGTTAAGGTGCGGAGCGTACCGGAGCAACTCCATAAAATGGGCCTCGTACACGGACACCGTACGACCTCCTTGTCATAGGTCGTTGAACTCATTGAGATGACGATCAATGATGTCCTATTAAAGTTACCTCTCTCGGAACCGTTCCTCGAGCAGTTCCCATGACACGTCTTCGACAACCATTTTCAGCTGCGGTAGGAGCATCTTCCACCATAGAAGAGCACTCCCCTTCAGTTTAAATACCACCATGTGAACCTTCATGTTGGAGGTATAATCGCGAAGTGCGAAGCACATCACCGTGTTCTCTAACCATGCCTCAGCGGTGGCACCATCCGGGGCACCAAAGAACTCGGGAAATTTGACCTTCTCGAGTTACAGGTGAATTCTACCAGTAATAGTCGGTGCGCGCGACGGAACCTCAACGAACGTCGGCGCTCTAGCCTCATCTCTGTCCTAATGGCTAATCAATGCCTCGAACATGCACTGAAAGGATCTCATCATTCCGACTACATCGCCAACTGCTATCTACTCCTTCCCGAGAACCTGATCGTCTCCCTGGGGGTTAGACCCCTCAGGTGTGGATGCTACTGGAGGCGTTGTGCCTCCTCTCCTCGCACCCTGTTGTCTGCCTCCGCGGCGACCTCTAACCATGATTACCTGCATGCACACAATCAACTCGATTAGCAACCATATAATCAAATCATGTCAATGAAAGCCGTAGCGATCCCAAGTCGTGGGTTCAACCCGCTCTGATACCATATGTAACGATCCTCCTCGTTACGACGACAAACCTCTTATAACAAGTGCAAAAAAAAAAAATTGTGTGTGTGTATGTACAAGGGTAACAAGACATTATACTCTGCGCTGCCACATGATGACGAATCATGACGCAGGCAACTGCGATATCAACATAAAGGTCTAAGATGCACATCAACATCTGCCAGCAATGAACAACAATCAACCGACAAAATAATAAGACTAACTACCCGCCCATCCTACCCTACAATGGTTTGGACCTCCAAGACACACAAACAACGCTCAAGCTCGGGTTCCCATCGATTTTAACCATTTAAGGTCTCAGGGCTGGTGACTGTTATGACGAACATGGAGGTGTCTACATCCCGCTCGACACCAGCAGACCAAGCCTACTAAGCTAAAGACAAAAACATACCCATCAAGATCGCAATCAACATGTTATCTATATTAAGGCAAAATGCGGTAGTGAATCATTATTAACTCATTAAATTACTTGCTACTATTATAGTATTGCATGGGAGGTGTACTTTTAATCAATTTACAAGACAATGGAAATTAATAAAGCAAGTAAGGTGATTAACACAACTTAATCCAACCTCCATTACAATCCCTGCAATGAAGGTCTAAGGTGCATAATGACATCAAGGTATAATCTAAATTTAGTCTCAAGGCCAGCCCACTTGCGCAATTCTAAATCACAATTTGTCTTCAAGGCACTAACTGAGTCAACATCAAATGGACATCACCAAGCAGGTTGGAACTTTGACTTGGTTTAACATAATTAACATTAAATACACTCTAAACTAGCTTGTCAAAATCATAAATTAACCATTAATCAATAGGCATTAAATGCAATAAATTCTAGCAAAATACCAGTCCAACATTACAATTTGATTGACCAATAGAATTTAATCAATATTAGAATCATAAACTTCAAGCACCATCTCAATTAACATTAATGCAAAACCATGGAGCCAATCGGAAAAAGAAAACGGGTCATCATGGTACCATCCGAAGTGACTTGGAAAGCAATTAAGTTAATACTAAATTTGTGATTCTAAATACATGCTAATTTGCTTGGCTAATTAGTCAGAAGACTAGATTAATCAAGATTTACAACTTTTTAAGATTTATAATTCAACATTGTCCATCAACATTAATCAATTTCCATATAATAGTCACCTAATTAAATGAGTGTTTAAATAATCGATAATTACAACTAAAGAACTATTTAACATTAACATCATTCCGTAATTAAATTATCCCTTCTAAATTGATCGATAATAACAACTCTAAACTTTACCATTTAGCATTAACCATCGACATTAATCAATATCAGTAAAATTGTCAGCAAATTTTACGAGTCCAATAAAATCGATAGTACCACTACATGAACCAATTAGCATATCTAAAAAACTTAAAAAAATTAGATTGAACCTCTGTTAATATAAAAACTAAAAAGTTTCTAACCCGTTGTCTAACACCAGCCATCCAGTTGCTTCTATATTCGATTGGCCGTAAAAACATCGGTGTAATCAAATCATTACCAGGGTGCTAGTCATATGGCATTTAGATTGATAACGCCTCGGGAAAGGAATGGGATGGTAATGGCTAAACTCTGTTCCTAAATACTGTAAAAGCGCTGGCAGTTAGAGCTCGTAATCCAACATACATAACAGTTGTCAAAAAGGGGGGTGGTTTTGCCCGTGTTGTTATATGTTCAACTGTCCGAAATTAAGGTGGGTAAAATGGTTCAGATGAAATCAGAATCAACGGGAGGGGGTCCGCTGCCAACACCCCATCATGTTCGCTTCTATCACCAGGCCACCACGCAACCAAGGCAACCATTACGTGAGAATTACGGAAGAAGGTAGAATAACAAAACTTTAAAGGGTTCCTGGCTGTCGTTAAGGAAGACATGAATGTAGTCAACCATCCAGAATGAGATAAGGTGCCACACATACCAAGACGACTGCCATTGTGCACTGCGGGTGTTTAGAGCGCCTTCTAAATAATTAACTAACTAAATAATAAACATAATAGTTTAAAGGAACTAAGAAAAGGGAAGACGTGCACCAACGTCTTGAATTAAAATTCACGACAGCATATAGCTTACTGCTTTCAAAATTCCTGGCGTTGTAAGGGTCTGAAAATATCAAGGGCTATGACTTAATTTTTATGGGAGGGTAAGGCAGTCACCAAGAAGATCAAAGGCTACCAGTAAAACGTTGTAGCGAGCGTTGACCCACTGTAGAGAGACTCCTATTAAAACGCTCAAGTAAAAAAAAAACTGAGGTCAGAGTAACAACCTCCATCCATGCTCGTAGGACAAGTTAGGAATTCATATAGTCCTACAGAAGGGAAATGGAGATGCATCCCTACGAAGTCAAGAATGCATGCAATCATCTCAACAAAGGACCAAGAAACTAAATTGTTTCTAGTTCAGATTTCTAAAAGTACGAACTGACAATTCATAGCAACTCCTACTGAGCACAAATGAGGCTAATTATAAATCGCTATAAGGAAATTACGTTACTAATCTGAACAGTGGCATTCTATAGAGATATTCAGTAGACTAAACCAAGATGTGAAATTTTGTAATCATTCATCACACAGTATTAATCACAGAGCAATCGTTACGGAAACAACGACAACATGCAGACAACTAAAGGGGCTGATTCTTATAAATATAAATATGATCGTTGGAGTAAATAAAAACAAGTCAATCGCTGGGGAAATAAGAACTTTACTAATAAATGTAATCGTTGGAGTAATATGATATTTCCAGGTGCCAAAGCCAGAAAATCATGGTGTGTTAACCATATGGATCCAAACCAAGGAACAGTAAAACCCAAACCAGGACGTTGACCACAATAATTTTAGGCAATCAATCAAACGGGAAAGGCTCAAGGCATAATTCATCCATTTACAACCAACATATAGATCAAGCATAAGCTCCTAATGCATTCTATTCTATAAATAAATGAGTGTACCATTGCCTTATCGCCCGCCTCGAATGATGTCCGCACACTCTGTACCGCTCCCGCTCGCCGACCGTCGAGACTACACGGGTACCTCCTAGCCAACGCTAGGGGTACTCTGCTTCCCCCTTATCCCCCCAAGCCGCAAAGGGGCCACACACTATCCAGATGGTACGTCTATCTCCCAGCTCACCTCGCAAGGCCGAGCTACCACTCCTCTCCGAGCTGAGAAATCCCAACTCCCACAAGTAAATCAATCAAGTTGCTAATCCGACAGCGTAACGTTACACTAACAGTTGATCCCCTTCTTCCTTCTCCTTCCTCTCTTTTATAGAGATTTAGAAATTCCAAAATTTCTCTAAATCTCATTTAATTTAAGTTTTAATAAAAATCTTCTAAAAATTCTCCTTCGTACAAGTGTTATTCATCCCCCACATTCCTCCAATAATTATTTTCTTTACTTTATTAATTTGTCTTATTTTCCTCACCCACCTAGAGTTACTCCTAAATTTACTCCTAGGTGCCCCTAGATTCCCTTACAGGTTTTAAAAGCTTTCCCTAAAATGAAATTGCTTAATCAATTTAAAATTAAAAGGTTCTTAAATTGCATATTATTTACCAAGTCGGTTTCCCGCTTTTTACCATGAGTTCCCCTCTTTCCCATTTTAAGTTACCTCCATTCCCCAGTTTCCTAAATGTTATAATTTCCCTCTTTCCCCTTTTTATTAGAGCTAAAAAAACGACAATTGCAATTTAACCCCTTTTCCCTTTTATTATTAATTCAACATCTTTTTAAACTATCAAAAATTAAAAATAATTAATTTATTCTTTATATTTTATATCCACAGCTTTTAATTAATTTCTTACTCTCTTCGTTTTACCCCAAAAATTTATGAAGACCAAAATTATTACTTAAATGGTTTTTATTTTAAATTTACTATTTTAAATTTTTATAGATGTTTTATCAAGGGTAGACAAAATTTTACCCCTAGCAAAGTTTCAGACTTAGGACTTAGATTCTGAACTGGGCGACATTTTTAATTAGGGGAGTTTTTTTAAAATTTCTTAATGTGTTAAATGTATTAGGGCCATCTAGGTTCAACCATCTATCATCATCGATGCGACGTGCCCTTCAGGACGCACTAGGTGCTCCAAGGGTGCCACTCGCATCATCTGTTCCTTTGCGCGACGTGCCATTCAGGATGCACTACGTGTTCCAAGGGTTCCACTTGCCTCTTTGTTTCTTTTGCGTGACGTGCCCTTCAGGACGCACCACATGCTCCAAGGGTGTCACTCGCCTCTTGACTGATTGGTAGACATCAATAACCCATGGAGTCAACACTTCGCCAAGTGAACTTGTGGGAGACTAAGGTCATCTAAGGAATAAGGCCCTCGCCTTATTGCGCACCCCTTAGAATCATCGTGAGCAACTGTCACAGTCTGCCCTCACGGCATCGTGGGTCCTCTCGAACTAGGTAATCATTAACCTACAGTTCAATCCACGGCGGGAGGGCTACTAGGCTGTGGCAGGGCTTCTGTCCACACCTCTCCCTCAACCTCTCTGGTAGTCGTGTGTGACCCCTTTACTCCATATGTGAGTCTGGTCAACAAGCTATCGTCATCCTGCATCATCAACAAATCATGTCAGACATATCCACATCATATCATCTAATCAAATGTACCAACATCACAGTAAAACAATCAAACCCCAATAGCACACTCCCTGACTCGATCCAGAGTCCAAGGGGTTCCATCGATGCCTCTGCATCCTCAAGGTCCAAAACCCTGCACACTCAGTAAAACCGAGTCAATAGCACATGTCTATGTCAATGCAGTAAAACAACATGTCATCTACCCATAACGCATAAATATCAAAGTCAATGTTTTAATAGCATAATAATCCAGATCACTTGAGAGAAAGTGTCCTCAAAGAATAAGTTTTCTCAGTGCTCTAGAGAGGGATGTTACATACACCCCCTCTTGGTCTAAACTTCATCCCGAAGTTTCTCAATATAAATTCTGAAATAAGTTTGTCACAGTATCATATGTCTATCTATCAAACAAAAATGGAAATTGTTGGCGCATATCATATGCGTCCTCCCAAGTCGTCGAGTGCGAACTATAATTGTCCCACTAGATCTTGACCTTATCTACCATTCGACGTCGTAACTGTCGAACGCGGTGATCTAAGATGCGGACCGGCTCAATCGTGAGCGCTCCCTCGTCCGATACCTGCAAGGAACTCATGTCAATAACATGTGTAGAATCACTAATATAATGTCTCAAAACAGATACATGAAAAACATCGTGCATACGCCTCAAGGAATCAGGCAAGGCTAGTCGATAGGCCACGGGCCCCTTTCTCTCCACAATATCAAAAGGTCCCACGAACCTAGGAGAGATTTTAGCTCCCTTTCCAAACTTGATTGAACTCTTATGCGGTTTAACCCGCAAGAAGACTCGATCGTCGACCTCGTAACTACAGTCGACTCGGTGTGCATCAGCATAACTCTTCTGTTGATCCTGTGCTTCTTTAATCCTTTGTCTTATGGTTTGCATTTGTTCTTCCATTTCTTGGATCGCTTCTGGTCCTACCAGGACCCTATCCTCAAGCCGATCCCAACTCAAGGGTGTCTGACACGGTTGCTCGTAAAGAAACTCGAAAGGCGCCATCTTAATGGTGCTCTGGTAACTGTTGTTGTAAGCGAACTCTACTAGAGGCAAGAATTCTTCCCAACGCTTTTGTTGGTCCATCACATACATGCGCAACATGTCCTCCAAGTTCTGGTTCATTCATTCAGTCTATCTGTCAGTCTCTGGATGATACGCAGTATTAAAGTTAAGTTGGGTTCCCAAGGTCTCTTGGAAACTCATCCAAAATCGTCCAGTATGGACCGATCCTCGATCGGATATAATCCTCTTAGGCACGCCATGCAGCCTCACAATCTCACTGATGAAAACTCTAGCTATGCCAGGTTCCTAATACGTCATACGCACAGGAATAAAGTGAGCACTCTTCGTCAGAGTGTCTACTACTAAAAAAATCGAGTCATGTCTCCTTGCTGTTAGTGGCAATCCAACAATAAAATCCATTGAAATAACTTCCCATTTCGATTTCGGAATGGCATGTGGTTGAAGTAATATGGCTAGGTGTCTATGTTCAGCCTTTACCTACTGACACTTTAGACATCTGGCCACATAGTTGACTATGTCGGCCTTCATTCCCTTTCAGAAGAATAAGGGTTTAAGGTCTGCCCTCATTTTCGTGACTCCCGGGTGAGCCATGTAAACTGCTCTATGAGCCTCACTCAGGATCAACATCCTCAACTCGTCGTTTGGCGGTACGTAAATCTGATTTTTAAACTTCAATAACCCATCGCTATCAAATGAAAATCCCTCTTATCGTGGTACCATCATTGTGTTTTGTCCGATAAAACCCTCGACCTATTTGTACCAGTCATCGTCACGCTATAAGGTTAGAATATTTTCATGTAGATTCATCTGAAGAGGCAACACTGAAAAGATGGGTGGTCTCCGACTCAAAGCATCCACCACTTTGTTCATTGTTCCCTTTATGTAAGTAATCTCAAAGTTGTACTCGCTAAGCAATTCCGACCAACGCCGTTGTCGCTCGTTCAAGTCGCTTTGCGTAAAACTGTGTTGTAGTCCACAATGATCAGTCTCTAGTTCAATTTTTTGTCTAAAAAGGTAGTGTCTCCAAACCTTCAAGGCATATACGATGGCTAATAACCCCAAATCATGCTTTGCGTAATTCTCCTCATGCCTTCTCAGTTTCCTCGAAATGTAAGCAATCACTCATCCGTCTTGTATCAAGACTTCGCCTAAACCTTCCTTGGATGCGTCTGTGCATACCAAGAATTCCGCATCCATGTCAGGGGCCTTTAGTATCAAAGCAGTTGTCAACAACTCCTTAAGCCTCCGAAATGCTTCCGTGCATTTCTCAGTCCAAACAAACCTTTTGTTTTTCTTATGCAATTCCGTGATCGGATTTTCTATCTTCCAAAATCCCTCGACAAACTGTCGATAGTATCCTACTAAACCCATAAATCTACGCACTTCCATGACATTCATCAGCGCAGGCCATTCCATAATAGCCTCGACCTTGGTTGGATCCACGACGATGCCTTCGCTGGAGATGACATGCCCTAAATAGTGAATCCTCGATTGATAAAAAGAGCATTTGGACAATTTCCCATACAATTTGTGCTCTCGCAGACACTGTAGTACCAGGCACAAGTGCTCATCATGCTCCTCCATTGTATGAGAGTAAATCAAAATATCGTCAATGAACACTTGGAAAAACTTGTCCAAGTATTCGCGGAACACCTCGTTCATCAAACTCATAAATAACCCTGGGGCGTTTGTCAGTCCAAACGGTAAAAAAAGAAATTTGTAATGTCCAAATCTTGTCTTAAAGGCGGTCTTTGGGGCGTCATCCTCCTTGATCTGTAACTGGTGACACCCAGATCGCAAATCGATCTTGGAGAACACCGTCACACCCTTCATTTGATCAAACAGATCATCAATTCTCGGCAATGGATACTGATTCTTGATCGTAGCCTTGTTCAGTTGACGGTAGTCAATGCAAAGCCTCCACGATCCATCCTTCTTTCGTATGAAAATAACAGGTGCACCCCACGATGACACACTAGGATGTATCAGTCCCAGGTCCAACAACTCCTTCAGTTGCATTTTTAACTCTTGTAACTCCAGGGTTGACATCCGATAAGGCGTTCTTGCTATCGATTCAGCCCCCGGTTTTAGGTCTATGGTAAAATCCAATTCCCTCTCTGGTGGCATCCCAGGTAACTCCTCCGGAAACCCGTCCGCAAACTCTCTCACCACCGGAAGGTGTTCAAGACCTTCTGTTACTCCCTTCTCATTTAACTCAAGGATCGCATAAAGCTTACACCCCTTGCGCATACTCTTCCGTAACTGTAAGGAAGAGATGAACCTCAGGGAAACTCCCTGGTTTCGTCCTACAATCACACGTCTCTGACTCTCGTCATCGACCAAGCTCAACCATTTTGTCTTATAGTTGAGTATCGCCTCATGCAATTCCAACCAATCCATACCAATCACAACATCATAAGATCCTAGGATCGTGACGTATAGGTTGGCCCTTGTGACAAACTCTCCCAGGTTAAGGGCACAACTCGTAACCTTTCCTCCAACCTTTTGTTTGGCTCCTGAAGCCATCTCTACAAAGCTAAACTCATCATGTTCGACTGCCTTTACTTTAATAATTTTTAGCGATGCACCAGAAATGAAACTCTCGGTAGCATCGGGATCTATCAAAATACTAAGTGTCTGGTTAACGACAGTACCTGTCGTCTCGAGCACCGTTCAATGATGCTCTGCTTGGTGGTTATTCACCACTGCATGAATCCGATGGGCCTTGCCCATATCTCCCACAGTAGTGGGTCTGGCTGATCCGGATGCTATGGTCCTCTCCACAGGACAGTCGTGCTAGTAGTGCGGCTCCCCACACGTCCAACACCCCTTCTTCGGCCTAGTAGTCCTTGTACCTGAAGTAGAAGATGACGACCCACCAGCCTGGAACCCTGGTCTATTCTTCTGAATAGGCCTAAACTATTTTTGATGTTGTGGTCCCTAGTAAGGTGTCTTCTGCTGAGGCGTCGGTCGTCGAAGTGTAGTGAAAGTGGATCCCCTCTGGAAGCCATGATATCCCGGCGTATGTCTCGCTGGAGTCTGGTGCTGCTGCATTCCAGATGAAACCTGCCCTGCTGGTCTCGCAAAGGTCTTGGTCTGACCCCCATTGATCAACTCCTCCTCTGCTATGAGGACCTTCTAGACGACATCATGCAAGGTTTGAGGCATCAAAATCCTAACCTTTGCACGCAGGCTACCATTAAGGCCAAACACGAACCTGTTGACCTTAAGTTTTTCAGTGTTAAGGTGCAGAGTGTACCAAAGCAGATCCATAAAATGGGCCTCGTACTCGGGCATCGTACGAACTCCTTGTCATAGGGTGTTGAACTCATTGACCTGATGCTCAATGAATTCCTCTCAAAGGTACCTCTCTTGGAACCGTTCCTCGAATAGTTTCCATGACACATCTTCGATGGCCATGTTCAGCTGCGATAGGAGCATCTTCCACCAAAGAAGAGCGCTCCCCTTCAATTGAAAGACCGCCATGCGGACCTTCATGTTGAAGGTATAATCGTGAAGTGCGATGCACATCGCCATGTTCTCCAACCATGCCTCGGCGGCTGCATCGTCCGGGGCACCAAAGAACTCAAGAAATTTGACCTCCTCGAGTTCACAGTGAATGCTACCAGTAACGACCGGTACGCGCGGCGGAACCTCAGCGGGCGCTGGCGCACTGGCCTCATATATGTCCAAACGGCTAATCAGTGCCTCGGACATGCACTGAAAGGATCTCATCATTTCGACTACATCGAGAACTGTTATCTGCTCCTGCCCGAGAACATGCTCGTCTCCCTGGGGGTTAGACCCCTCAGGTGTGGTTTCTACTAGAGGCGTCAGGCCTCCTCCCCTCTCACCTCATCGTCTGCCTCCGCGGCATCCTCTAACCATGATTACTTGCACGCACACAATCAACTCGATTAATAATCGTATAATCAAATCATGTCAACGAAAGTCGTAGTGATTCCAAGTCGTGGGTTGAACCCGCTCTGATACCATATGTAACGATCCTCCTCGTTATGATGACAAACCTCTTATAACAAGTGCAAAAAAAAAAAAAAGTGTGTGCGTGTGTACAAGGGTAACAAGACATTATACTCTGCGCCGCCACATGACGAAGAATCATGATGCAGGCCACTGAGATATCAACATAAAGGTCTAAGACACACATCAACATCTGCCAGCAATGAACAACAATCAACCGACAAAATAATAACACTAACTACCCTCCCGTCCTACCCTGCAATGGTTAGGACCTCCAAGACACATAAGCAACGCTCAAGTCCAGGTTCCCATCGATTTTAAACATTTAAGGTCTTAGGGCTGGCGACTTTTCTGAGGAACATGGAGGTGTCTACATCCCGCCCGACACCAGCAGACCAAGCCTACTAAGCTAAAGACAAAAACATACCCATCAAGATTGCAATCAACATGTTATCTATATTAAGTAAAAATGCGGTAGTGAATCATTATTAACTCATTAAATTACTCGCTACTATTACAGTATTGCATGGGAGGTGTACTTTTAATCAATTTACAAGACAATGGCAATTAATAAAGCAAGTAAGGTGATTAACACAACTTAATCCAACCTCCATTACGAGCCCTGCAATGAAGGTCTAAGGTGCATAATGACATCAAGGTATAATCTAAATTTAGTCTCAAGGCCATCCCACTTGCGCAATTCTAAATCACAATTTGTCTTCAAGGCACTAACTGAGTCAACATCAAATGGACATCACTAAGTAGGTTGGAACTTCGACTTGGTTTAACATAATTAACATTAAATACACTCTAAACTAGCTTGTCAGAATCATAAATTAACTATTAATCAATAGGCATTAAATGCAATAAATTCTAGCAAAATACTAGTCCAACATTACAATCTGATTGACTAATAGAATTTAATCAATATTAGAATCATAAACTTCAAGCACCATCTCAATTAACATTAATGCAAAACCATGGAGCCAGTCGGAAAAAGAAAACGGGTCATCATGGTACCATCCGAAGTGACTTGGAAAGAAATTAAGTCAATACTAAATTTGTGATTCTAAATACATGCTAATTTGCTTGTCTAATTACTAAGAGACTAGATTAATCAAGATTTACAACTTTTTAACATTTATAATTCGACATTGTCCATCAACATTAATCAATTTCAATATAATAGTCACCTAATTCAATGAGTCTTTAAATAATCAATAATTACAACTAAAGAACTATTTAACATTAACATCATTCCATAATTAAATTATCCCTTCTAAATTGATCGATAATAACAACTCTAAACTTTATCATTTAGCATTAACCATCGACATTAATCAATATCAGTAAAATTGTCAACAAATTTTACGAATCCAATAAAATCGATAGTACCACTACATGAACCAATTAGCATATCTAAAAACCTTAACAAAATTAGATTAAACCTCTGTTAATATAAAAAACTAAAAGGTTCCTAACCCGCTGTCTAACACCAGCCATCCAGTTCCTGCTATATTCGATTGGTCGTAAAAACATCGGTGTAATCAAATCGTTACCAGGGTGCTAGTCGTATGGCATTCAGATTGATAACGCCTCAGGAAAGGAATGGGGTGGTAATGGCTAAACTATGTTCCTAAATATTGTAAAAGCGCTGGCAGTTGGAGCTCGTAATCCAACATACATAATAGTTGTCAAAAAGGGGGGTGGTTCTTCCCGTGTTGTTATACCATCAACTGTCCGAAATTAAGGTGGGTGAAATGGTTCAGATGAAATCAGAATCAACGGGAGGGGGTCTGCTGCCAACACCCCGTCATGTTCACTTCTATCACCAGACCACCACGCAACCAAGGCAACCATTATGCGAGAATTACAGAAGAAGGTAGAACAACAAAACTTTAAAGGTTCCAATCTGTTGTTAAGGAAGACATGAATGTAGTCAACCATCCAAAATGAGATAAAGGCGCCATGTGTACCAAGATGACTTCCATTGCGCACTGCGGGTGTTTAGAGCGCCTTCTAAATAATTAACTAACTAAATAATAAACAGAACAGTTTAAAGGACCTAAGAAAAGGGAAGACGTGCACCAGCGTCTTGAATTAAAATTCACAACAGCGTATAGCTTACCGCTTTCAAAATTCGTGGAGCTGTAAGGGTCCGAAAATCTCAAGTTCTGTGACTAAATTTTTACAGGAGGGTAAGGCAGTCACCAAGAAGATCAAAGGCTATCGGTAAAACATTGTAGCGAGCGTTGACCCACTCTAGAGAGACTCCTATTAAAACGCTCAAGTAAAAAAAAAACCGAGGTCAGAGTAACAACCTCCATCCATGCTCGTAGGATAAGTTAGGAATTCATACAGTCATGCAGAAGGGAAATGGAGATGCACGTTTATGAAGTCGAGAACGCATGCAATCATCTCAACAAAGGACCAAGAAACTAAATTGTTTCTAGTTCAGATTTGTTCTAAAAGTACGAACCAACAATTCATAGCAACTCCTACTGAGCACAAATGAGGCTAATTATAAATCACTATAAGGAAATTACGTTACTAATCTGAACAGTGGCATTCCAGAGAGATATTCAGCAGATTAAACCAAGATGTGAAATTTTGTAATCATTCATCACAGAGTATTAATCACAAAGCAATCGTTAGGGAAACAACAACGACATGCAGACAACTAAAGGGGATGATTCATATAAATATAAATATGATCGTTGGAGTAAATAAAAACAAGTCAATCGCTGGGGAAATAAGAACTTTACTAATAAATGTAATCGCTGGAGTAATATGATATTGTCGGGTGCCAAAGCCAGAAAATCGTGGTGTGTTAACCATACGGATCCAAACCAAGGAACAGTAAAACCCAAACCAGGATGCTGACCACAAAAATTTTAGGCAATCAATCAAACGGGCAAGGCTCAAGGCAGAATTCATCCATTTACAACCAACATACAGATCAAGCATAAGCTCCTAATGCAATCTATTCTACAAATAAACTAGCATATCGTTGCCTTATTGCCCGGCTCAAATGACGTCTGCGGGCTCCGTACCGCTCCCGCTTGCCGACCGTCAAGACTACATCGGTACCTCCCAGCCAACGCTAGGGGTACTCTGCTTCCCCCTTAGCCTCCCGAGCCACAAAGGGGCCACACTATCCGGATGGTACGTCTAGCTCCCAGCTCGCCTCGCAAGGGTGAGCTACCGCTCCTCTCCGAGCTAGGAAATCCCAACTCCCACAAATAAATCAGTCAAGTCACTAATCTGACAGTGTAACGTTACGCTAACAGCTGATCCCCTTCTTCCTTCTCCTTCCTCTCTTTTATAGAGTTTTAAAACTTCCAAACGTTCCCTAAATCTCATTTAATTTAATTTTTAATAAAAATCTTCTAAAAATTCTCCTTCGTACAAGTGTCATTCATCCCCCACATTCCTCCAATAATTATTTTATTTTATTTATTAATTTGTCTTATTTCCCTCACCCAACTAGAGCTACTCCTAAATTTACTCCTAGGTGTCCCTAGATTCTCTTACATGTTTTAAAAGCTTTCCCAAAAATGAAATTGCTTAATCAATTTAAAATTAGAAGGTTCTTAAATTGCAGATTCTTTACCAAGTTGGTTTCCTGCTTTTTACCATGAGTTCCCCTCTTTCCCATTTTAAGTTACCTCCATTCCCTAGTTTCCTAAATGTTATAATTTCCCTCTTTCCCCTTTTTATTAGAGCTAAAAAAACGACAGTTGCAATTTAACCTCTTTTCCCTTTTATTATTAATTCAACATCTTTTTAAACTATCAAAAATTAAAAATAATTAATTTCTTCTTTATATTTTATATCCACAGCTTTTAAATAATTTCTTACTCTCTTCATTTTACCCCAAAATTTTATGAAGACCAAAATTATTACTTAAATGGTTTTTATTTTAAATTTTTATAGATGTTTTCTCATGGGTAAACAAAATTTTACCCCTAGCAAAGTTTCAAACTTAGGACTTAGATTTTGAACTGGGCGACATTTTTAATTAGGGAAGTTGTTTTAAAATTTCTTAATGTGTTAAATGTCTTAGGGCCATCTAGGTTCAACCCTATATTATCATCGACGCGACGTGCCCTTCAGGACGCACTAGGTGCTCCAAGGGTGCCACTCGCCTCATTTGTTCCTTTGCACGATGTGCCCTTCAGGACGCACTATGTGCTCCAAGGGTGCCACTCACCTCTTTGTTTCTTTTGTGCGACGTGCCCTTCAGGACGCACCACGTGCTCCAAGGGTGCCACTCGCTTCTTGACTTATTGGTAGACATCAATAACCCCTGGAGTCAACACTCCGCCAGGTGAACTTGTGGGAGACTAAGGGCATCTAAGGAATAAGGCCCCCACCTTATTGCGCGCCCCTTAGAATCATCGTGAGTGACTGTCGCAGTCTGCCCTCACGACATTGTGGGTCCTCTCGAACTAGGTAATCGTTAACTTACAATTAGAGCCACGGCGGGAGTGCTAGTAGGTTGTGGTAGGGATGCTATCCACACCTCTCCTTCAACCTCTCTAGTAGTCGTGTGTGACCCCTTTACTCCATATGTGAGTCTGGTCGGAAAGCTATCGTCAGCCTGCATCATCAACAAATCATGTCAAACATATCCACATCATATCATCTAATCAAATGTACCAACATCACAGTAAAACAATCAAACCCCAATAGCACACTCCCTGACTCGATCCGGAGTCCAAGGGGTTCCATCGATGCCTCTGCATCCTCAAGGTCCAAAACCCTGCACACTCGGTAAAACCGAGTCAATAGCACATGTCTATGTCAATGCAGTAAAACAACATGTCATCTACCCATAATGCATAAATATCAAAGTCAATGTTTTAATAGCATAATAATCCGAATCACTTGCGAGCAAGTGTCCTCAAAGAATAAGTTTTCTCAATGCACCAGAGCGGGATGTTACATACACCCCCTCTTGGTCTAAACTTCGTCCTGAAGTTTCTTAGTATAAATGTCGAAATAAGTGTGTCATAGTATCATATTCTATCAAACAAAAATGGAAATTGTTGGCGCATATCATATGCGTCCTCCCAGGTCGCCGAGTGCAGACTTTAATTGTCCCACTAGACCTTGACCTGATCTACCGTTCGACGTCGTCACTGTCGAATGCAGTGATATAAGATGCGGACTGGCTCAGTCGTGAGCGCTCACTCGTCTGATACCTGCAAGGAACTCATGTCAATAACATGTGTAGGATCACTAATATAATGTCTCAAAACAGATACATGAAAAACATCGTGCATACGCCTCAAGGAATCAGGCAAGGCTAGTCGATAGGCCACGGGCCCCTTTCTCTCCACAATCTCGAAAGGTCCCACGAACCTAGGAGAGAGTTTAGCTCCCTTTACAAACTTGATCAAACTCTTATGCGGTTTAACCCGCAAGAAGACTCGATCACCGACCTCGTAACTACGGTCGATTCAGTGCGCATCAGCATAACTCTTCTGTCGATCCTACGCTTCTTTAATCCTTTGACTTATGGTTTGCATTTTCTCTTCCATTTCTTGGATCGCTTCTGGTCCCACCAGGATTCTATCTTCAAGCCGATCCCAACTCAATGGCGTCCGACACGGTTGGCCGTAAAGAAACTCAAAAGGCACCATCTTAATGGTTCTCTGGTAACTGTTGTTGTAAGCGAACTCTACTAGAGGCAAGAATTCTTCCCAACGCTTTTGTTGTTCCATCACATACATGCGCAACATGTCCTCCAAGGTCTAGTCCGTTCATTCAATTTGTCCGTCAGTCTCTGGGTGATACGCAGTACTAAAGTTAAGTTGGGTTCCCAAGGCCTCTTGGAAACTCGTCCAAAATTGTCCAGTAAACACCGATCCTCGATCGGATATAATCCTCTTAGTTCTCCTCATGCCTTCTCAGTTTCCTTGAAATGTAAGCAATCACTCGTCCGTCTCGCATCAAGACTGCGCCTAAACCTTCCTTGGATGCGTCTGTGCATACCAAGAAGTCCGTGTCCATGTCATGGACCTTTAGTATCGGCGCGGTTGTCAACAACTCCTTAAGCCTCTGAAATGTTTTCGCGCATTTCTCGGTCCAAACAAACTTCTTGTTTTTCTTCTACAATTTCGTGATTGGATTTGCTATCTTCCAAAATTCCTTGACAAACCGTCGATAGTATCTTGCTAAACCCATATAGCTATGCACTTCCGTGACATTCGTCGACGAAGGCCATTCCATAATAACCTCGACCTTGGCTGGATCCACGGCGATGCCTTCGTCGAAGATGACATGCCCTAAGTAGTGAATCCTCAATTGATAAAAAGAGCTTTTGGACAATTTCCCATACAATTTGTGCTCTCGCAGACACTGTAGTACCAGGCGCAAGTGTTCATCATGCTCCTCTATTGTATGAGATTAAATCAAAATATCATCAATGAACACTTGGACGAACTTGTCCAAGTACTTGCGGAACACCCCGTTCATCAAACTCATAAATACCCCTGGGGCTTTTGTCAGTCCAAATGGTAAAACAATAAATTCGTAATGTCCAAATCTCGTCTTAAAGGCGGTCTTAGGGACGTTATCCTCCTTGATCCGTAACTAGTGACACCCAGATCGCAAATCGATCTTGGAGAACACCGTCACACCCTTCATTTGATCAAATAGATCATCAATTCTCGGCAATGGATACTGATTCTTGATCGGAGCCTTGTTCAGTTGACGATAGTCAATGCAAAGCCTCCACGATCCTTCCTTTTTTCATATGAAAATAATCGGTGCACCCCACGGTGACACACTAGGACGTATCAGTCCCAGGTCCAAAAACTCCTTCAGTTGCATTTTTAACTCTTGTAACTCCGGGGTCGACTTCTGATAAGGCGTTCTTGCTATCGATTCAGTCCCCGGTTTTAGGTCTATGGTAAACTCCAATTCCCTCTTTGGTGGCATCCCAGGTAACTCCTCCGGAAACACATCTGCAAACTCTCTCACCACCGGAAGGTGTTCAGGACCTTTCGCTACTCCCTTCTCGTTTAACTCAAGGATCGCATAAAGCTTGCACCCCTTGCGCATACTCTTTCATAACTGTAAGGAAAATACGAACCTTAGGGAAACTCCCTGGTTACGTCCTACAATCACACATCTCTGACCCTCATCGTCGACCAAGCTCAACCATTTTTTCTTACAGTTGAGTATCGCCTCATGCGATTCCAACCAATCCATACCAATCACAACATCATAAGATCCTAGGATCATGACGTATAGGTTGGCCCTTGTGACAAACTCTCCCAGGTTAAAAGCACAGCCCATAACCTTTCCTCCAACCTTTTGTTTGGCTCCTAAAGCCATCTCTACGAAGCTAAACTCGTCCTATTTGACTATCTTTTCCTTAATCTTTTTTAGCGCTGCACTAGAAATGAAACTCTCGGTAGCACTGGGATCTATCAAAATACTAAGGGTCTGGTCAGCAACGGTACCTGTCGTCTCGAGCACCGTTGATTGATGCTCTACCTGGCGGTTATTCATCGCTGCATGAATCCGATGGGCCTTGCCCATATCTCCCATGGTAGTGGGTCTGGCTAATCTAGATTCTCTAGTCCTCTCCACAGGACAGTCGTGTTGGTAGTGCGGCTCCCCACACGTCCAACACCCCTTCTTTGGCCCAGTAGTCCTGGTACCCGAAGTAGAAGATGACGGCCCACCGGCCTGGAACCCTGGTATATTCTGCTGAACAGGCCTAAATTGTTGCTGCTGCAGGCAACGCTACTACTGATTTTGTGGTCCCCGGTAAGGTGTCTGTTGTTGAGGCGTCGGTCGCCGGGGTGTAGTGAAAGTGGATCCCCTCTGGAAGCCACGATATCCCGGCGTATGTCTCACTGGCATTTGGTGCTACTGCGTTCCAGATAAAACCTGCCCTGCTGGTCTCGCTGAAGTCCTGGTCTGACCCCCACTGATCAGCTCCTCCTCTGCTATGAGGGCCTTCTGGACGGCATTGTGCAAGGTTTGAGGCATCAAAATCCTAACCTTTGCACGTAGGTTGTCATTAAGGCCGAACACGAACCTATTGACCTTAAGTTTTTCATTGTTAAGGTGCGGAGCATACCGGAGCAGCTCCATAAAATGGGCCTCGTACTCGGGCACCGTACAACCTCCCTGTCGTAGGGCATTGAACTCATTGAGCTGACGCTCAATGAATTCCTCTGAAATGTACCTCTCTTGGAACCGTTCCTCGAATAGTTCCCATGACACGTCTTCGACGACCATGTTTAGCTACGGTAGGAGCGTCTTCCACCATAGAAGAGTGCTCCCCTTCAGTTGAAAGACCGCCATGCGGACCTTTATGTTGAAGGTATAATCTCAAAGTGCGAAGCACATCGCCATGTTCTCCAACCATGCCTCGGCGGCGACGCCGTCCGGGGTACCAAAGAACTCAGGAAATTTGACCTTCTCGAGTTCACGGTGAATGCTACCAGTAACGGTCGATGCGCGCAGCGGAACCTCAGTGGGCGCCGGTGCTCTGGCCTCATCTATGTCCAAACGGTTGATCAGTGCCTCGGACATGCGCTGAAAGGATCTAATCATTATGACTACATCACCAACTGCTATCTGCTCATGCCCGAGAACCTGCTGGTCTCCCTGGGAGTTAGACCTCTCAGGTGTGAATGCTACTAGAGGCGTCACACCTCCTCCCCTCGCACCTCATCATCTGCCTCCGCAGCGTCCTCTAACCACGATTACCTGCACACACACAATCAACTCGATTAGCAACCATATAATTAAATCATGTCAACGAAAGCCGTAGCGATCCCAAGTCATGGATTGAATCCGTTCTGTTACCATATGTAACGATCTTCCTCATTATGATGACAAACCTCTTATAACAAGTGCAAAAAAAAAAATTGTGTGTGTGTGTACAAAGGTAACAAGACATTATACTTTGCGCCGCCACATGATGACGAATCATGATGCCGGCAACTGTGATATTGCCATAAAGGTCTAAGACGCACATCAACATCTGCCAGCAATGAACAACAATCAACCGAAAAAATAATAAGACTAACTACCCGCCCATCCTACCCTGCAATGGTTAGGACCTCCAAGACACATAAGCAACGCTCAAGCCCAGGTTCCCATCGATTTTAACCATTTAAGGTCTCAGGGTTGGTGACTATTCTGAGGAATATGGAGGTGTCTACATCCCGCTCGACACCAGCAGACCAAGCCTACTAAGCTGAAGACAAAAACATACCCATCAAGATCGCAATCAACATGTTATCTATATTAAGGCAAAATGCGGTAGTGAATCATTATTAACTCATTAAATTACTCACTACTATTACAGTATTGCATGGGAGGTGTACTTTTAATCAATTTACAAGACAATGGCAATTAATAAAGCAAGTAAGGTGATTAACACAACTTAATCCAACCTCCATTACGAGCCCTGCAATGAAGGTCTAAGGTGCATAATGACATCAAGGTATAATCTAAATTTAGTCTCAAGGCCATCCCACTTGCGCAATTCTAAATCACAATTTGTCTTCAAGGCACTAACTGAGTCAACATCAAATGGACATCACTAAGTAGGTTGGAACTTCGACTTGGTTTAACATAATTAACATTAAATACACTCTAAACTAGCTTGTCAGAATCATAAATTAACTATTAATCAATAGGCATTAAATGCAATAAATTCTAGCAAAATACTAGTCCAACATTACAATCTGATTGACTAATAGAATTTAATCAATATTAGAATCATAAACTTCAAGCACCATCTCAATTAACATTAATGCAAAACCATGGAGCCAGTCGGAAAAAGAAAACGGGTCATCATGGTACCATCCGAAGTGACTTGGAAAGCAATTAAGTCAATACTAAATTTGTGATTCTAAATACATGCTAATCTGCTTGTCTAATTAGTAAGAAGACTAGATTAATCAAGATTTACAACTTTTTAAGATCAATAATTTGACATTGTCCATCAACATTAATCAATTTCCATATAATAGTCACCTAATTCAATGAGTCTTTAAATAATCGATAATTACAATTAAAGAACTATTTAACATTAACATCATTCTGTAATTAAATTATCCCTTCTAAATTGATCGATAATAACAACTCTAAACTTTACCATTTAGCATTAACCATCGACATTAATCAATATCAGTAAAATTGTCAGCAAATTTTACCGCTTTCAAAATTCGTGGAGTTGTAAGGGTCCGAAAATATCAAGGGCCATGACTAAATTTTTACGGGAGGGTAAGGCAGTCACCAAGAAGATCAAAGGCTACCGGTAAAATGTTGTAGCGAGCGTTGACCCACTGTAGAGAGACTCCTATTAAAACGCTCAAGTAAAAAAAAAATCGAGGTCAGAGTAACAACCTCCATCCATGCTCGTAGGATAAGTTAGGAATTCATACAGTCCTGCAGAAGGGAAATGGAGATGCACACCTACAAAGTCGAGAACGCATGTAATCATCTCAACAAAGGACCAAGAAACTAAATTGTTTCTAGTTCAGATTTGTTCTAAAAGTACAAACCAACAATTCATAGCAACTCCTACTGAGCACAAATGAGGCTAATTATAAATCGCTATAAGGAAATTACGTTACTAATCTGAACAGTGGCATTCCAGAGAGATATTCAACAGACTAAACCAAGATGTGAAATTTTGTAATCATTCATCACACAGTATTAATCACAGAGCAATCGTTAGGGAAACAACAACGACATGCAGACAACTAAAGGGGTCGATTCATATAAATATAAATATGATCATTGGAGTAAATAAAAACAAGTCAATCGATGGGGAAATAAGAACTTTACTAATAAATGTAATCGTTGGAGTAATATGATATTGTCGGGTGCCAAAGCCAGAAAATCACGATGTGTTAACCATACAGATCCAAACCAAGGAACAGTAAAACCCAAACCAGGACGCTGACCACAATAATTTTAGGCAATCAATCAAACGGGCAAGGCTCAAGGCAGAATTCATCCATTTACAACCAACATATAGATCAAGCATAAGCTCCTAATGCATTCTATTCTACAAATAAACGAGCGTACCATTGCCTTATCGCCCGCCTCGAATGACGTCCTTGTGCTCCGTACCGCTCCCGCTCGCCGACCGTCGAGACTACATCGGTACCTTCCAGCCAACGCTAGGGGTACTCTGCTTCCCCCTTATCCCCCCGAGCTGCAAAGGGGCCACACACTATCCAAATGGTATGTCTAGCTCTTAGCTCGCCTCGTAAGGCCGAGCTACCACTCCTCTCCAAGCTGGGAAATCCCAACTCCCACAAGTAAATCAGTGAAGTCGCAAATCCAGCAACGTAATGTTACGCTAATAGTCAATCCCCTTCTTCCTTCTCATCACGTTACGTAACGTTGGGGTTGCTCCTCCTGACTGAACTCTCCTTGGGCTACTCCCCTTGTCTACATGCCTCTATGCTCTCTCTCTCCAAGCATTTCTATCTTGCATCTGATAAATCTCTCCCCCTTTGTCATTAATGGAAAAGGTATCTTTCCATCCAAGGCTACTCCCCCTAACTGAAGTATCCTTGGGGATACTCCCACTGAATGAACTCTTCTTGAAACTGATCTCCCAACCTGAATTGTCTTATTTATGGTGTTTCCTCATGTACATCTAAGACATATAAGATAAACACTCAAACGCATTGATTTTGGAGTAGAAATTACTCCTAGTCTCTGGCAAAGATACTCAAAGGCTTCCCGTGGAAGCGGTTTTGTAAAGATGTCTACCACTTGTTCTTTTGTACCCATATATTCAACTCTGATGTTCTTCTCTGCAACCTGTTCCCGTAGAAAGTGATACTTAATTGGAATGTGCTTCATCTTGGAGTGCATCACCAGGTTATTTGAGATATTGATGACGTGTGTATTATCACAATAGAGTGGAATGGGCTCATCATACTCAACATGTATATCTGTCAGAGTTTGTTTTATCCATAGAACATTTCTACAACATGATGTTGTTGCAATATTCTCTGCTTCGACTATAGATAAGGATCTTGATGATCGTTTCTTTCTTAACCATGATACTAAACACTCACCCAAGTAGAATGTTACTCCATTGGTGTTTCGTCGGTCATCAATGCAACCTGCCCAATCTGCATCTTTGTAAGAAATAAGTGATAGATCCTTTCCTTTTGGATACCATAATCCAAACTCTTATGTTCCTTTGAGATATCTGAAAATCCTCTTCACTTCTAATACATGTGATTCCTTTGGTGTTGCTCTAAATTGTGCCACCTGTCCAACTACTTGCATTACATATGGTCGGGATGATGTTACATATAGTAAGATACCAATCATTGACATGTATTGCCTCTGGTCTATAGACTTTGAATCATCATATTTTCTCAACTTGCAACTTATTTGCATAGGAGTGGTAACTAGTTTGCAATCTCCCATTCCAAACCTCTTTAGCATTTCTCTGATATACTTAGTTTGAGAAATAAAAATTTCTTGGTTGCTTTGACATATATGAAGACCCAAAAAGAAGGATAGTTCTCCAAGTAATGACATTTCAAATTCATTTTGCATATCTTTTGCAAATTTCTGGCTTAACTTGTCATTAGTACTTCCAAAACAATATCATCAACATAAATTTCAATTCATAAAATACTACCTTGAGTTACCTTGATGTAGTGGTTGTTGTCTGTGCTTCATTTCCATAGTTCGTAGGGAGTTTTGTCATTGTTGTTTCTGAGCATTACTCTGTTTTGAATGTGAATTGTTGTATGCACTGCATGTGTCCAAAAAATATCTATCAATTTGGAATCCATTAGCATTGTTCGATCCATTTCCTGTATAGTTATCATCCATTATGATAATGTTCCCCTCTCTGAACCACTCTCTGAACCAATCTATGAATCCATGCTCTCGTCCACTTTCATATATCTATCCAAACTTGTTAAGTATTCTTACAAATCCATCTATGTCCATATTGTCCAAGACTCTACTTGTGCAACTGTCCATAATGCTGACCCATTTATCACTATACTATCATGAAGTATTGATTAATCTATCAAACTGTACTTCTGCTAACTGACTGCTCTGGATCTATCTTCTCAAACTTTGCAAGTTGCTCGAAGGATGGTTCTTTGGTCTGTTACAACTATTGCATAGACTCCCCCTGTCTAATACTCATATTACATGGGAGTCTCTAAGTCAGATGGCTCAGAAAAATTTCTGCTCTGATGTGTATTCATCATCATCTTCATTGGTAGATTCATCATCTCTCTAAAATCTGACTTCTTTCTTTCTGTCTATGGATTCATCTTTCACTACAATACCTGGAAGTACAATCTTTTGAACATGTTCCTTATTTACTTGTTCTTCTTTTATTTATTTTATTTTCCAAACCTTTCTATATATGACATCCTTTTTTTTCTCTGTAGATTTTTCTTCATCTCATTTTATTGTCAATCTTGCGATCGCTGGGACCTGATCTTTGTTCACCTGTTCTTCCTGTTTTCTTATCCATACTTTCTTATATCTAATATCAGTGTTCTCTTTCATGGAAGTATCGATCATGCTTCTACAATCACGAGCTATGTGTCCATAGTTATGAAATTTGTAACATTCAATGTTACGTGGAGCTACATAAGCATTTATTGTTTGAACATTTCTTTTATAATCACTGCAATCTGCAACCTTATGTCCAAAGTTAGTACAATAAAAACAATGACCATAAACAAAATTTGCATATCTGGGCGTGAATGATCTTTTTTGTGGTGTAGTCCTTCTGAATTTCTTCCTTGACTGATCATGATCCCTTCTTTTGATTACTTCTACATAACGTTTTTTGCACAACTGATGTAGATGTTTCTGTCACTTCATCGTTCTTGTTGAGCTTGATGATTTTGACTCTTAGTGTGACAACTTGTTCTTCAACATTCTCAACCTCTTCTTCTTTCTTCATTATCTGAGACTTCATGACCTCTTCTGTTCTGTTTGCTTCTTCAAGTTGGATTTTCAATGTAATTATTTCTTCTTCCAGTCTTCTCTCTTCTGGACTAAACTCTTCCTCAAGTTGGTTTAAGTCATTGGTTCTTTCCTTGAGATGATCTATCAATATATTTTCTCTCTTTTCTGCTTCTTCCTTTTGTGTTGCTATGTTGGCTTCTAAACATTTCTTTTGATATTCTAGAGTTTCTTCGATTCTTCTGGCCTCTTCTAGTTGAGCTCTTAAATTCTTGATGACCTGCTGATCCTTTTCAGAACCTTGAACACTTTCCTTTTGCTTCATCAATTCTTTCTTGGATGACTTGTTTTCTTCTCTTTCTCTCTTTAGATATTCAATTGCACTAATCATTTTTTCTCTATAATCAACTTCTGCTTCTTCATACTCTTCCTCTTCTGAATCTGTCTGACATGATGAGCATTTTTCTTCTTGTTCTATATTTGCATCTTCTTTGGCATTTTCTGAATCGGAATAGGTAATCCTTCCCAGATGAAATTCATTGCTATTTTTTTATTCTTCTTCAATTCCTTCTTGGCTGCAATCTTTTCCCTTTTTGAACTATCATATCCTGTAACAACTGATATCCAAATATAATGTTCTTGTTCCTGTAAAAATACTTTTGTCCTTCTGCTCCACATATCATACTTAAAACCATTCTAATCATTAAACATTGTTACTCCATTCTCAGAATAATCCATGATCTCCTTCCAGTGGTTAAATTGTTTCCTGAAGGAACCAACTCTGATACCAGTTGTTGGATTACTAAGAGGGGGGGTGAATCAATAATAGAGAAATATAATCATTTTTCACCATAAAATGCAAGTGTTATATCAATGTAGAATTATCATCCAATAGTTGCAGATTAAATAAACAATGAACAAACGAGCAATCATACACATACATAGTATACAAGTGTTTTACGTGGAAACCCAAAGCGGGAGAAAACCATAGAATGTTTTTTCTTATATGTATTTAATAATTACATTCATTAGAAGCACCAACTTCTTTTTTTTTCCAACTGCAACTGGAAGGAGGCTCCAACTCTCTAGTTTCGCAGGCTGCAACCTGAGGGAAGCTCCAAGTCATCAATTCTCTAGCTACAACCAGAAGGAGAATACAACCCCTATGTTCTTCGACTACAACCACGTGTCCTTGCCCCGTACCACCCTGGTATATAAGTAGAATGATGGAACCACTGTCACACTATCATTGTGAGATATATTGTTGTAAACCTGTACCAATCAACCTCTACCAAACAACATATACCAATAACCTGAACCATGCATCAACCTGTACCTCAACTTGTATCATAAACAAATGCATCAACCATGCACCAATATGTACCAAACAACCTGTAATAACCCTGTACCATAAACAAATGCATCAACCATGCACCAACCTATAATCAACCTGTACCATAAACAAGTGCATCAACCATGCGCCAACCTGTACCTCAACCTGTACCATGAATAAGTGCATCAATAATGCACCAAACCTGTACCAATAACCTGTCACAACAACCTATCCAAACAACCTGTCTCATCAATCTTATCAACCAAATCAGATTTACTCACCAAAACAACTCTCAAATATGTGCATCAACCAAGCATAACACAACAACTCATAATTATCACCAAGATCAATATGTGCTTCTAATAATATACCAATATAAGTATGCTACATCATCCATAAACCATGTGTCAACAATACTACTAACAAGTGTCTCCAACCATGTACCAAGTATGTACGAACCATGTATCAACTACTCATCAACTGTGACTCATCAATATGTACCAACATCATCAACTATACACCTCATGTATGTGCCAACTCATCAACTACTTGTCTCAACCATGTACCCAACATGTACCTGAACCAAAATCTCTCATCAATTTCATCATCCAAATCTAATTTCTAACTTTGTGATAGACCTGGTATATATGATCACATACCTGCAAACTTTCCTTAAGTTTAACAACAAGAGGCTAGCATTTTGATCAAACTTTACTTTAGTCTTACATGACTAGTTTTGGAGTAGTCAACAACCCTAACTTGAGATAATGATAACTATGTAAATGTAATGAATACATATCTAAAAATAGTACACAATGTTCTTCGGTGTTTTTTATGCAATTCCTCCATGTGTCACTACTTGGAACCTCTCAGAAAATGAGTTATATTAAAAATGACATACCTTATTGAATTTTGTCTTATTCTAGAGAGCAAACTTGTAGAGTGTGTCCCGCATAGAATATTTGTTGTATGGATCTGAAAATTGTCCATAGAATACTACAGACTATACTCTAACTAACACATTTGGTGTTACTGAATTTGGATATATTATGAAGAAGTTATGACATTTTTACCCGAAACATATGTTTTAGACTAATTTCAGGACTAGCCACAAACCCTATATTCCACAGAGTGTAACCCAAAAATCACAATGACCCACAAACTTAAATGTGTACCACAGCTACTTGGATATGTTTTCTCAATGACCTCTCAATTTCACGGTCTGAATCATTCTAGAATTTTTTTTTTGCGAAAATGGTGAGAGACCTGTAAACAACATACCTTAGAAAACATCATCAAAAGAATTTATCCTCCCTTGAATTTCGGCCTTCTTTACTTCACCTTCCCTTTGAGATTAGGCTTAGATATCCTTTGGTTATCTCAGTCACCTGTAGATATTCAATATGCTCAAGTGTTATTAAAGTGAGAGATCCTTGCCTCTTGTTTATACTTTCATGTAGCTTCCTCAAGGTGTTACCTTTTAACCATCTTAACCCAATTTTCTCGTGTACATATAATACATATAAGATAAGCATTCAAACGCATTCATTTTGGAGTAGAAATTACTCCTATTCTCTGGCGAATATACTCAAAGACTTCCCGTGGAAGTGGTTTTGTAAATATGTCTACCACTTGTTCTTTTGTACCCACATATTCAACTCGGATGTTCTTCTTTGCAACCTCTTCCCGTAGAAAGTGATACTTGATTGGAATGTGCTTCATCTTAGAGTGCATCACTGGGTTATTTGAGATATTGATGGCGCTTGTATTATCACAATAGAGTGGAATGGGCTCATCATACTCAACATGTATATCTATTAGAGTGTGTTTCATTCATAGAACCTGTCTACAACATGATGTTGCTGCAATATACTCTGTCTTGACTGTAGATAAAGATATTGATGATTGTTTCTTTCTTAACCATGATACTAAACACTCACCCAAGTAGAATGTTGTTCCACTGGTGCTTCGTCGATCATGAATGCAACCTACCCAATCTGCATCTATGTAGGAAATAAGTGATATATCCTTTCATTTTGGATATCATAATCCAAATGATTATGTTCCTTTGAGATATTTGAAAATCCTCTTCATTGCTAATATATGTGATTCCTTTGGTGTTGCTTGAAATTGTGCCACCTGTCCAACTACCTGCATTACATCTGGTCTGGATGATGTTACATATAGTAAGCTACCAATCATTGCCATGTATTATCTCTGGTCTATAGACTTTGAATCATCATATTTTCTCAACTTGCAACTGGTTTGCATAGGAGTAGTAACTAGCTTGCAATCTTCCATTCTGAACCTCTTTAGCATTTCTTTGATATACTTAGTTTGAGAAATAAAAATTCTTTGGTTGATTTGACATATCTGAAGACCCAAAAAGAAGGATAGTTCTCCAAGTAATGACATTTCAAATTCATTATGCATATCCTTTGTAAATTTCTGGCTTAACTTGTCATTAGTACTTCCAAAACAATATTATCAACATAAATTTCAATTAATAAAATACTACCTTAAGTTACCTTGATGTAGAGGTTGTTGTCTGTGTTTCCTTCCATAGTTCGTAGGGAGTTTTGTCATTGTTGTTTCTGAGCATTACTCTATTTTGAATGTGAACTGTTGTATGCACTACATGTGTCCACAAAATATCTGTCAATTTGGAATCCACTAGCATTGTTCGAGCCATTTCTTATGTAGTTATCATCCATTATGATAATGTTCCTTTGTCTTTGAACCACTCTCTGAACCAATCTATGAATTAATTCTCTCGTCCACTTTCATATATCTATCCAAACCTACTAAGCATTCTTACAAATCCATCTATTTCCATACTATCCAAGACTCTACTTGCGCAAGTGCCCATAATGCTGACCCATTTATCACTATACTATCATGAAGTTTTGATTAATCTATCAAATTGTACTTTTGCTAACTGACTGCTTTGGATCTGTCTTCTCAAACTCTACAAGCTGCTCGAAGGATGGTTCTTTGGTCTGTCACAACTATCGCATAGACTCCCCCTATCTAATATTCATATTACATGGGAGTCTCTAAGCCATATGACTCAAAACAATTCCTGATCTAATGTTTATTCATCACCATCTTCATTGGTAGATTCATCATCTCTCTGAGCTCTAACTTCTTTCTTTCTATCTATGGATTCATCTTTCATTACAATACCTGAAAGTACAATCTTTTGAACCTGTTCCTTATTTACTTGTCATTTTTTTTCTTTCATTTTTTTTCCAAACCTTTCTATATATGACATCCTTCTTTTTCTCTGTAGATTTTTCTTCATCTCGTTTTATTGTCAATCCTGTGATCTCCGATACCTGGTCTTTGTTTACCTGTTCTTCTCGTTTTCTTATCCATACTTTCTTATATCTGATATCAATGTTCTCTTTCATGGAAGTATCGATCATGCTTCTACAATAACGAGTTATGTGTCCATAGTTATGACATTTGTAACATTCAATGTTACATGGGGTCACATAAAAGTTTCTTGCTTGAACATTTCTTTTATAATCCCTGCAATCTACAACCTTATGTCCAAAGTTAGTACAATAAAAACAATGACCATAAACAAAATTTGCATACCTAGAAGTGAATGATCTTCTTTGTGGTGCAGTCCTTCTGAATTTTTGCCTTAACTGATCATGATCCTTTCCTTTGAGTACTTATGCATAACGCTTTCTTCACAACTGATGTGGATGTTTCTGTCTCTTCAACGTTCTTGTTGAGATTGACAATTTTGACTCTTAGTGACAACTTCTTCTTCAAGATTCTCAACCTCTTCTTCTTTTTTCATTATCTGAGACTTCGTAACCTCTTCTGTTCTCTTTGCTTCTTCAAGTTGGATTTTCAATGTAATTATTTGTTCTTTCAGTTTTCTCTCTTCTGAACCAAACTCTTCCTCAAGTTGGTTTAAGTCATTGGTTCTTTCCTTGAGATGATCCATCAATATATTTTCTCTATTTTCTGCTTCTTCCTTTTGTGCTGCTATATTGGTTTCTAAACATTTCTTTTGATATTCTAGAGTTTCTTCAATTCTTTCGACCTCTTCTAGTTGAGCTCTTAAATTCTTGATGACATGTTGATCCTTTTCGGAACCTTAAACACTTTCCTTTTGCTTCATCAATTTTTTCTTGGATGACTTGTTTTCTTCTCTTTCTTTCTTTAGATATTCAATTGCACTGATCAATTTTTCTCTGTAATCAACCTATGCTTCTTCATACTCTTCCTCTTTTGAATATGTCTGGCATGATGAGCATCATTCTTCTTGTTTTGTGTCTGCATCTTCTTTGGCATTTTCTGAATTGGATTAGGTAATCCTTCCTAGATGAAATCCATTATTATTTTGTTATTCTTCTTCAATTCCTTCTTGGCTGCAGTCTTTTCCCTTTTTGAACTATCATATCTTGTAACAAATGATAGCCAAATATAATGTCCATGTTCCTATAAAAATACTTTCGTCCTTTTGCTCCACATCTCATTCTTAAAACCATTCTGACCATTAAACATTAGTACTCCATTCTCAGAATAGTCCATGATCTCCTTCCAGTGGTTAAATTGTTTCTTAAAAGAACCGGCTCTGATACCAATTGTTGGATTACTGAGAGGGGGGGTGAATCAGTAATAGAGCAATATAATCATTTTTCACCATAAAATGCAAGTGTTATATCAATGTAGAATTATCATCCAATAATTGCAGATTAAATAAACAATGAACAAATGAGCAATCACACATATACACAATACACCAGTGTTTTACGTGTAAATCCAAAGCAAGGGAAAACCACAGAATGTTTTTTTCTTATATGTTTTTAAGAATTACATCCATTGCAAGCATCTACTTCTTTTGTTTTCTAGTTGCAACTAGAAGAAAGCTCCAACCCCCTAGTTTTGCAAGCTACAACCTGAGGGAAGCTCCAACTCCCAAATTTTCTGGATACAACCAGAAGAAAGTTAAAACCCCCTATGTTCTTCGACAACAACCGAATGGTGGCTACAACCAATTACTTGTGCCTCGTCCAACTGCCATGGTATATAAGTAGAATGATGGAACCATTGTCACACTATCATTGTGAGATATACTGTTGTAAATATGTACCAATCAACCTGCACCAAACAAACTGTACCAATAACCTGAACCATGCATCAACCATGCATCAACATGTACCATAAACAAGTGCATCAACCATGCACCAACCTGTACCAAACAACCTGTAATCAACTTGTACCATAAACAAGTGCATCTACCTTGCACCAACCTATACCTCAACCTGTACCATGAATAAGTGCATCAACCATGCACCAAACCTGTACGAATAACTTGTCACAACAACCTGTCCAAACAACATATCACAACAACTTGTCTCATCAATCTTATTAACCAAATCAAATCTACTCACCAAGACAACTCTCAAATATGTACATCAACCAAGCATAACACAACAACTATAATCATCACCAAGATCAATATGTGCTTCTAATAATATACCAATACAAGTATGTTACATCATCCATAAACCATGTGTCAACAATACTACTAATAAGTGCCTCCAACCATGTCCCAAATATGTACCAATCATGTATCAACTAATCATCAACTATGAATCATCAATATGTACCAACATCATCAATTATACACCTTATGTATGTGCCAACTCATCAATTACTTGTCTCAACCATGTACCCAACATGTACCTCAACCAAAATCCCTCATCAATTTCATCATCCAAATCTGATTTGTAACTCTGTGATAGACCTGGTGTATATGTTCACATACCTACAAACCTTCCTTAATTTTAACAACAAGAGACTATCATTTGAAAATTTTCCACAGAATACTACAGAGTGTACTCTAAGCAACACGTTTGGTCTTACTGAATTTGGATCTATTATGAAGAAGTTATGACGTTTTAACCCGAAACACCTGTTTTAGACTAGTTTCAGGACTAGCCACAAACCCTATTTTCCATGGAGTGTAACTCCAAAAATACAACGACCCACAAGTTGAAATGCATACCACAGCTACTTGTATATGTTTTCTCAATGACCTCCCAATTTCACGGTCTGAATGATTCTAGAAAAAACGTTATTGAGAAAATGGTGAGATGACATGTAAATAACATACCTTAGAAAGCATCATCAAAAGAATTTATCCTCCCTTGAATTTCGGTCTTTTTTACTTCACCTTCCCTCTAAAATTCGACTTAGATATCTTTTGGTTACCTCAGTCACCTGTAGATATTCAATATTCTCAAGTGTGATTAAAATGAGAGAGCCTTGCCTCTTATTTACACTTTCATATAGCTTTCTCAAGGGTTTACCTTTTAATCATCTTAACCAAATTTCTTTATTTTAGGGATAATACACTTCTAACCACTTTCCATAATTAGAAAGTTCTTCATTCATTTTATTATTTAAATAATCCTCCTTGACTTTGTCACTTCACTTTATTATTTAAATAATCCTTTTTGACTTTATCACTTCACTTTATTATTTAAATAATCCTTTTGACTTTGTCACTTCACTTTATTATTTAAATCATCTTTTTTGACTTTGTCACTTCACTTTATTATTTAAATAATTCATTCTTTGCAAACACTTTGACTTCTTTGACCTTTTGGAGCTTCAAGCCAATATATGAGGGTCCGCCAAATTTTTAAGGCAATAACTCTCAAATAGTGAGGAGTTATGTGACGTTACACATACCACCAGAAATGGCATGACATGTAATATCCATCTAGAATAGTCTTACATGCAAATATATCAAAGCTCAAACCATTATACATCAAACAAACTTGGGTCCATTACCCAAACCTGGGTTCTCCAACTTCACATGGCCATAACTCTCTAACCGTGAGGAGTTATGTGATGTTCCACATACCACCGGAAATGGCATGACATGTACTACGCATATAGAATAGTCTTACCTTCAAATATATTAAAACTCATACCATTATACATCCAAAAAACTTGGGTCCATTACCCAAACTTTTGTGCTACCGGAATTCGCTACCAGACTTTCTCTAAGGGTTGACATCAATCCACAATATCACTCTCTAATGGTTGACATCAATGACAACCAACAATCCATACCAATTGTCCATCAACCTAAGCCAATTGTCTGACAAGTAGTCCCTATGAAAAAAAATCTAAGACTTTTAATTTATAAAGACTGAAAAGTAAAGTTTAATCTAGGAGTTTATTATGGAAATACAGATATTAGTATTAGCAACATATATGACCCAATTATAAAAATGATACAACCTGCAAGCCACATAAAACCATCACACATACATTCATTATATACTTCAAAAGGAAATGACTTGAACCATAAGAGCTTATGAAGTAAAGGTAGATCTGACTGAATATATAATAAAGAATACCAGTGCTAGAAAGGTAAAATGTGATGTTTTGAAAAAGTGTTGCATTTATTTTGTCTTGAGTATTTTATTATGGGATTTGGGAAATTTAAGCAAGTCTTGAAACCGTGAAGTTTGGATTGAAGTCAGGGTCCCCACTCTTTGTGTGCAATAGTGTATTTGGCCCACTTTACTCGCTATTCAACGATCTTATAGACATGTTGATTGGGTGTGTCGTAGGTCTAAAAGAGGAGAGAACAAATCTCATTAATGAGTATCCTCCCTGACTTAACACACTCCACCTAAATGCAGAGGTCTTAGATGAATAGTGTAGTAAAGCAGATTTCCCTATTTAAGACTAACATGTGTTACTCAAGTCCATTTCTGGGTCTCCAAATGCCACCCGAAAGTAGCAACGGGATTGCATACGCGGTTGAGTAACTAAGATTTATTCCAATAATCAGTATTCTATGAGAAATGAAACTATTCTAAGACTTTGGTTGATTTTAGAATTTGCAATTTAGTGATGTGAATTCCTTTTATCTTTTTATGCATTTGAAACTAAACTACTAATCAAATAACATATGAAACAACCCTGAAACAGAAAAGAGAGACCAACACCTGTTTCCCCCCTGGGGCTGGGGAAACGAAGAAAGATGAGCTTTGTGGCTCGCAAACTTTATTTGAATTATACATTACTTTCTTTTTTGGATGCACTTGGTCTTTTATGATGTAAGACCAAGGCTTACAATAATTTTAAACTGAAAAAATCTGAACTAAAGGTTCCTGACAACTCTGGGGGTTTTTGAAAGAGGTTTAAACTTTGGAATCCGGACAGAACCTCCTTTTGTACCTATTATTCCTGCAAGAAAACAACAAGCAATAGAAAGAAAACGATGGCTAAAAACACTTTGAGAGTGTCTTTGGTTATTAGTATAAGATTCGAAAAATTTCTAAGTAAAATAACTACTAAATTATGCAAATGAAACTAAGGAAATGAAGCTAGAGGCTACTTTCCTTAGGGTCTTTTATGGATGTTATAAAACAACAAATTCAGAGCACTTTAATGCTAGATTTTAACCATATAAACTCTTGGAAAAGGTTTTCTTTTAACCCTCTAAAAATATCAGAAATTTACTTGCATAAAGGGACTCTTTTCCTATGCTAGATCTAGATTTTCTAAAGATAGGAAATTAGAAGTAAAATCAGATCTATGTTATCACTTGCATGCATGAAAGGAGATAAATATTTAAAATTTGAAAACAGACCCAAACTTGATTACATAAAATGTAATAAAGTAACCAAGAATATTTGAATTTAAGAGAAGGAGAAGAGAACCAGCTTGTGCTTGGAATGGCTTGGGAAATGGAGTCCTTCTTAGTGAATTGAGGAGGGATCTTCTTCTAAGACTTAGAAGAGAGGAAGAGTCAAACTAGATCTTCCACTTCTCTAAGTTGAGGTATCTAATACTTCAATCACTTGCAAACAAAAGGTTAGAAGATGGTACCACCTACAAAAGAGATCTCAACACACAATATATTAAACCAAAGATATTGCATATAAAAACTTCTTAAGCAAATGAGTAATAAGACTACTAATCAAACCAGCTTAGCAATCCTATCCTATTAAGCAATAGTACTCCTACAAGGCCAAATTAACCATAATAGAATGATAAACAAAATAGAGTAATATCACCTCATTCACACAAGCATCCACACACTTGAACAATGCACCAATTCGACCTCCAAAATCTTCTTTTATTACAATAACCAAATAGAAATTACAATGATAGAAATGCAGCAAGCTATTTCTCCCAAGCTCCAAATAACTAACAAGAGGGAGGGTCGATCTTCCTTTATACATGTTTTGGTGAAGACTCCAAAGCAAGGGCACATGGCGAGAAAAGGAGATGCGCATGAGCTAAGGGGAGTGGCGCATGAGTGAGGTGGGAGATGAGTGGAGGAGGTGGTAGGTGTAATGGAGTGAAGTAGGGATATGTGGGAGTGGAGTGAGGGTATGGGCGAGTGAAGTGAGGGTGGTAGGTGAGTGAGGTGGATTCGTGGGCTTTGGGATTAGTGCCCTCAAGGAGAATGCGCCAACCATGAGAGGGAAAGTGTGTGAGCTCATTGGGATCTCCACCCATATGCCATGTCAACTAGGCCATGCGCCCTCACTAGGAGAAGCCTCTGCCAACTGTACTCGGGACTCCAGACAAGACAAAACATGTTTCCGACATGTTTGCTAACTTGTAGGAATTCTCCTAAATTTTAGGAAAATTAATTAAAATCCCTTTTTGGCCTTTTTGAGAGAAAATTACATTTTTGAGTGATTAAAATCACTTTTTTGTCTCAACAAAGGGGGAATAAGGGTTTAGGGGGTGCTATGGATTATAAAACGAGCACACATATGGAATCTGACATTGACTGATGCCATTTTTTACAACTTTGTTGACTTTTACATTAAAAATGTATGTTTTACAGGAAATTTTTTATTTGACCAAAACATTAAAAAAAAAAAAACCTATGGGGGACTTAGCACAATTTCCATATGACTCAATAGACATGACTTAGTATGAACTCATATACATTTAGACACTAGAAATTAGTTATACCATACTAAGGCCTAACCACCAGCACATACTCCAGCTTTGGACTCAACTTTGAGTGAAAAACTTAAAAATTATTAATCACCTGATAGGAAAGAAATAATTAACAAGTGAAAAAAAAAACTCTAGATTACATGCTTGTGCCCAGGTATTAAGTGGCCAATATTCATTTACAACTTTTATGCTTAAGTCATTTATTACAATGCCTCGAAGGGATGGAAATGCAAAGTGGTTTGATAGACCTACTGAATTTGTGAACACTGACTTCTGAGCATCTCTCTGCTCAGTCTCTGGCGGCTCATATTCAAATCCATCTAGTACAAATCGATGGATAACAGGGACAACAAATTTTCTTTATGAAACCCCTTTGGTTTTGAGGCTTCATTTACTATATATTTTCTTGTTTCGGGCAGGGATACCATTGTTTTGCGTACATAACTTTTGGAAATCATCTACTATCTCACGAGACTCTTTATTAGGCCTCATATCCATTCTTGACCATGACCGATTGGGGCATCCTTCATATCTTTTCACTTTTCATCACAATCCCCCTAGGGTCATCTGAAATCCCCCCCTTGTGGTGATTCTATCATCACTAAAGTGAGGGGAGTGTTTATCTTAGGTGACAGTGGGGAAATACTCCCATAGTTGTCACACCTTCGTGGTTTGTATTGGGATTTTCCCAAACTACAAATTGTGCGATAACATAACCAATTAATGCTCCATGAATGGAAAATCGAACATTTAATTCTGAATCGAATTGAGAAGAAAATGCACAAGTTGATGTGTATCATAGAGTGTTATGTGTGTTGGCAGATCCAATTATTCAATCTTGTAGATTTTCTGACGTCCTATGAGGCTGCCAACTAGGGTCTATCTTTGAACTTAAGTTTGAGTCTAAGTTTCAACTCTGTGGTTGTCCCTTGTTGTTGTTTTAGGACAACAAACAATCACCAAATTTCAGCTCAATATTTTGATGGTTAAGTGTCCTTTTGAGGTTCCCTTGCAAGTGTTTTCTTTTCTCAATATTAGCACATACAATATACATCAAAACAAATAACACTACCTCTAGATATTTTAACTTTAAAATGTTGATCTACACTTCTAAGCATGCATGAAATTGACACATGTTTTTGGTCAACATGACCCTGGAAAAACCCCCCATCGAGAAAACCAGTTTGGAGTAGATATATATAGAAGGCCTCAAAGAAAAATGTACAACACAAGAAACATATACAAGTGAACTTAGTGCAATAGCAACCACTCTCGGATGCCTTGGAGTTCCTTGAAGACCTCCCTGCTAGCCTCTTGAAGTAAGGCGTCCCTTTCCTTGGTGTGCCTTTCTTCCTTTGCTTGCCTTTGTCTTTTTCCTAATGCCTTTGCTTTGGCTTTGCTCTTGCTTGACCTTTTCTCTTGCCTTGCCTTTGTCTTGCCCTTTGTATTAGCTCCCTCCTCTCAAGATAGCCTCCCACAAATGATGGTGCGCCCCCTCCTCATGCAAAACACCAAATGTAGCGCCCTCTTTCACCCTTGCGCCCTCTACTCCCTAGAGTGTTCCTAAGCATATGAAGTAGGCCTCTCAATGGTATAGGAACCTCCCACAAGCTAGAGGTGAGCTTCCTCTCACAAGAATGCGCCTCTCCTCCTAGCAAATGTGCCCCTCCTCCATGGAATGTGCCTCCAACAAGATGTATGCACCCTCACTCAAGTTTGCTCCCTCTACTCTCTAGAGTGAACCTCTCCAACAAGAATGAGCCTATCACAAGATTGAAGATCCCTCCTCTACTAGATGTGCGCCCTCTCCATAAGATGCACGCCTCCTCTAACATATGCGCCCTTCCTCTTCTAGTATGCACCCTCAAAAAGGTGATGGCCAATCCTCCATGGAAGAACTCTCCATGCAAGCTCAACCCAAGCAATGGCTTCCTCCTCAAACCCTCAAGCATGTGCGGCTTCCTCTCCTCAAGAAATGCGCCCAAGTGCTCCTTCTCTTCTCCTCTCCTCTCAAGTGAAGAATGACTCTCATAAATGCCCTACTCCCTCATTTAGCCTCCTTTGGCCAAACCTTATTAGATCAATGGCCTAGATCCAATCTAGCCAAGTCTAATCAATGGGTGAGATTCAATCCCTAAATCTCACTTAGGAAACCCACTTTTCTTAGTTTGTTTTATGCCTATTAATTCACCCACAAAGTGAATTAATTTTCACTTTAATGACTTAAGTGACATATTTCACTTTTGACTTAAATATCCTAAGTCAAAGTGAAATTAGAATCATAAAGTAAAGTAACAAGGGTAATAGTATCCCCTTTGTGTTTAGAGACTCATAAACACATGGGGACCACTTTCCAAGGTACCCAAATCTCAACAGATCTTTAAGGAAGATAATAGCATTTGCAACTACGTAAACTAGATCTGAACTATATCTATGCCATTCATAACCAAATATGTACTTTTATGATTACGACTAGATCTGCAATCTTATGCTATGAATAAATCCAATAAGGACAAACCTACTTAAAATAAATCAATATTTTTAAATAATGGATTGTGTTCTCACACTACTAGCAATAAATGTCACATAACATATATACGAAACTGGGGGAGTTATAAAACTTTTATCAAACTTCCATGGAAAAACTAAGTTACCTCATCTTTTCCACATAACATATATACGGAACTGGGGGAGTTATAAAACTTTTATCAAACTTCCATGGAAAAAATAAGCTACCTCATATTTTCCATTGTGGACATAAATTGATTATTATGGTTGTAGATCTGATTACCATGGAAGGATCAAGCCCTTAGGATTCAAGGTGCTCTTATGTAATGATACATGAGACAAAACTAGCGAAAAAGGATTTAGCCATATACCTATTTTTTTTTAATCTAATTGGGCAGGCCCATAGGCCTTAAGGGTTAGAACCTACACTTTGATACTGTATGCCAAGACCCAAATTCTAATAAATCTAAATAGATAACTAAACACCACCATATGCAACCATTCACTTATAAAATTAAAGATACATGACTTATGATTACATAATTTATAAGGAGCGTGTGGTGAGTAACTTACCATAAAGATGAAGGAATCAACTTACCCGTAGCACTCCACTCATTGATTCAACATGTCGTAAGAGAGTTTGGGGGACAACTCTTCTTCTAGCCAACCCCTCAATCATCACCACTGAGAGCCCTTAGCCCTCAATCCACTTTATGTTGGTTTTTCTTAGCCTTGTTCTCTATAGCCCAAGCTAAAGAGAGATGACATTTTCTTTTGAACTTTTCCATCCTTATATGGAATCCATCCATGATAAATAACTCAATCCCTAGGATCTACTTGTCATTATGTAATTCTTTGTTTATCTTACTTTCTTTTTCTTTTTCCATAAACTTATCTTATTTTTTAGTGTTTTTCCATAAATTATCTTTACTTATTTTAATCCTTTCTTTTATTACTCGAATATTTGATTTGATTTCAAATACTTGTTATTATCCCTTTATAATAATTATTATACTTTATTTATCTATTTAATAATAATATGAAGCATGGCAAGGTTGGTGGATTATTGCACTTAAGTGTTGGTGCAAATCGAAAGATGATACATGAATAATAATATGGTGCATGATAGGGTTGGTGGATTATTGCACTTAAGGGTTGGTGCAAATCGAAATGGCCTTGCGGGAAAAACTGAGTGTGATTTCTTCCCAACATTTTGCATAATGATAAAGCATTTATCCGGAGTGTACGTGAAAGTTTATAAAGATATTATGTTGATATTAATTTTTAGGAGATTTAAAATGAACTTTCCATGGAATTTTTTTATAATGATATTGTTGTTAGGAAGATATGGGAGTAGTTGACTAAATAAATGTTTTAAGGGTAAAACATAAAACTCCGTACTTGGACATAATAGTTTCCTTTTAACATATATTTTAACTTAAACATAATAAGTAGTTTTTTAAACATAAATCTGGTTGTGTTGAACATAATAGTTTCCATGAACACTTATTGTGATGAATTGAACACATTAAGTAGCCGTTGAACACAAAAAACTAGTTGTGTTTTGGGCAGATTAGGGTGGTACGAGACTAGGTGCTACACTCCATTCTATGTTGACATTCGATTCCCATATATTACACAGCCAACATTATAATAAACATGAACTCTATAAGGAATGTATATAAACGAATCTATAAAGCCACTACGTTGATATGAATATGTAGGAGATTTAGAATGAACTTTCCATGGAATTTTGCACAAATAAAGTTGTTGAGTGACATTATGTGAATATGAGTATTTAGGAGATTTGATTTAAATGATAAATTAATACTTAAACTTGAAGGGAGATTCTTAAAAAGGTGTTCTTTTTCAGGAGTACAAGATGATGCTCAAATCTTGATACATTTGGATGTTCAAAAGGCTTTAAATGGTAAGGGGATTTTTTTTATATAATTATCTTATTGTTGTTAAAATCAGAGTAGACCTCTTTTTGGTGCCTTCAAAATTTAATTTTATTTCTTAATCTATGTAGATGGAATGAAGCTATACATTTCAGAAAATGGAGTGGTCTTGACCGAGGGATTTAATGGTATTATACCCCCTGAATATTTTTCTAAAATAGAGACAAGTCCATAAAGAAAATCAATAAACTGAAGGTGGTTTTTATAATAAATTCTTAACCATGGAAAAAATTATAACAAAAAATTAGTGTGTAGGAACTAGAAAATGTGCATTATTCATTGTCTATGGAATGGAGCTATACATATCATAAAATGGAGTTTGACTGAGGTATTTAATGGTGTTACATCCTGAATATTTATTTTCCAAATAGTGATTATTTTCCAAAATAGAGACAAGGCCGTATAGAAATGCAAGTATAGAAATGCAAAGAATTGGAAGTGTATTTTTGTAATAATTTATTAAGCGTGGGAAAACATGTAACAAAAATAATAAATGTGATCGAAATAGGAAATGTGTATTATTCATGTTTTTAGGTGTATGAAGTTTTACCATTTTAAGTTGCGATATTGGCATTATTTGCAGGTACGAAAAAATAAACAATTGTACAATTGTGTTTTATTTTCTAACCTTTCCAACTTCTTTCAATTGGAATTGTCTACTTATCAATGTTGAGAAATAATAGAGATTGGTTATTGATGGTTTTGATCTTTATGTTTCATTTGTGAAAACATGTAATTTATCTTTTAAGATGACTCATTGTTATCAAGCTTTATGTCCTTCAACACTTTCCTTCATTGCATACTTAGTTCTATACTTCCATTTACATATAATAAGTTTTTTTCCTTTGGGAAGAGGTATTGGGTTATAATTATCATTACCATTAAGGAACGATATTCTTCATTCATTGCGACATCTAAATTTGAATGGATAGAAGCTTCTACAAGTGTTTTTAGATCATGAGTCTTTGGAACTTGAACCAAAAGAGATGAAGCTCGTTGGAACTGTGAACATGAATGAGGTCGATCTAAAGGATCACTGGCAAGATCACCAACTACTTCTCGTGTTGTACGAACCATCTAAGATTCTGAGTAGGTGGTGGTGGATGTTCAATGGATCCAACTAGAGGAAGGTAAGAAGCAATGTGCCCTTGCTCTTTCTTTAGCAGAAGCAGAGTATCGAGCAAAAATTAGTGCAAGCCAAGAAGCTCAAGAATCTCTTTGGTTTCGGTAGATCCTTTCAAAGTTAGTATTCTAGTAGCAACATCTGACTACACTTTGTTGTGATATAGTCAGAGTATTATTCAGCTCGCCAAAGATCTAGTTCAACATCATTATAGCAAACACATTGAGCTACACATGCATTTCATTAAAATTATTATTTAGGATCACATTCTCAAAGTATCTATGCATACATTTTCATAAAGTCTCTTACAATATCGATTTTTTCCAAACTTTGATCTATGTTAGGAGTTCATGAAGTTGTTCTTAAGGGGGGATGCAACAAATATTTAGACACTTAGGAGTTAGTTAAGATCAACTTGGTGTAATGTGTTTTTAGGTAAGTTGTGTTTTTTTAGTATGCATTGTAATTATCTAATCCTATGGTCACGACTATGTTCTAGACATAAAGTGATCCTATAATTCATCTTTTGCTTAATACCAATGACTATTTGATCTGTGGTTTAACACCCATTTGGTCCATATTCTTTATTTAAATAGCAGGGAGGGTCGTTTCTTGATGATCGATTGTGAGAAACTCATATATGTAAATTATTTTCCTTTTGCATTAATATACTGGCTCAAGTGGCCTCCTTGGCTAGGACCCTAGATTGTTTCCCTCTCTAAGGGTTTTAACCATGTAATACATTAGTGTGTTGTTCTTTGATCTATTCATGTGAGTGGTTGTATTAAGTTGTTCGACTTGTGTGGATATACACTCCTTATTGAACAAAGATAAACCCATGGTGGTACTTGAGTGGAATGATGGTGTTCATAAACATCTTCAAACAATGAAGCACATCTTCGTAAGAAGATATGAAAGAGAACAATAAATATTGTGTGCAATGTGCATATCATATGAGGCTAGGAACTCACCAATAAATAAGCTTAGGGTTTTCCCTAGAGACCTTAAAATATGGGACTATAATAACTACTAAATTGGTTAGTCATAATTGAAGAAGTGATCAAGTAGTCCCAATGGTCCAATAAACCCATCAAGTTGGGTTTACATTAAATATTATCATATCCTTTATTCAACACAACTTGGAGGATATATGAAGGTGGCATCAACTCAACACCACCCCTTAATGACAACTTCTTGGATAGAAATTCATTACTCAAACATGTCCTCTAAAAATTCTAGAGATATTACATCTTCCATCATACCCTCCCCACCCCTCCCCCCTAAACACAACTAGGCTAGGAATACTTGACCATGATGAGGTACAACAGAGCAATTACTTCCACAACACCTCCACCCATTCCTCTTTAGAATGTAGTGAAATGAACCCGTGCAACAAGGATTATAATCGAGATTTGTTTAGAACTTGAACCTCCAAAACATTTCCACACACAAAGACTTGGAGAAATAAGAGCATATCCAAAAATGGTGAGAATCAGTTTCCCAAAGGTACTATCAACAATAGTCTCCAAAATCATAGTTCTATCAACTAAGAAATCTCAATCATGGGTACTGCAAACATAAATTCTCTCAAATCATATGCAACAAGAGCATAAACCATAGCTGCTTATAGAGCTATCAACAAAAAATGAAAAAAAAACAAACTTAGTTTCCTTTTCTCAAAATCCTTTTTTATTTCTCAGCATGTATCAAAAAGTAGTTCCTTGGTTCGTCACTAATCTTAGCAATCCCTATGCATTCATCCACTTTGAATTCCCCTCACTATCTCATTATCAAACAACTTTTTTGATTTCTATTCACTAGTCAAAACCATTAGTGGGTTCTCAACAACAACGCATTAGGTTTACATAGCTTAACAAGCTCGACACCATTCCCTTTTAAGCACAACTAGGGGGATCACAAAAACAATAAGGATTACATACAAGGCTTCCAATCAAAACTATCCCAAAGCTATATGGTATGCATAACATACCAACATGTCAACGAGATTGTTCAACAAAATAGTGTAAAACCAACTGCAACAATAGTGGATCAATTGATGAGAATAAAGAGGAGAACTATATAAGTGTACAATAGATGATATGGTTAATCTCAATAATTGACACCGGTAAAAAATTATTCCTATTATACTTCTTCTACAAAGATCTAAAGCATCTTTACCACCATACCAAGAAGTTCGAATTTTAGATGAATTCTTCCCGTCTCTATGATGGGGATGTTGATATGGAAAATAGACATTATTGTTGAACATTAGGTGCAAGATGTAATTCATGTTCAACCAAAGGTGTCAGGTTTCCCTGCAAATCAATATAATTGCCATCCATCTCCAACTTAAGTGTACCATCATCAACCAAAACATCAGTTAGTGCATGTTGTTTTCCCTGCAACTCAAGAGAGTGTTCTTCAGCAACAAACAACATAATAGTGAGTACAAAATAATCCTTCTACAAATCAATGGTAGAATGACTTCCATATGGCAATGTGGTCTCACCATATCCAAGTCCTCCTCTAATTGATCTCATCTCATGCTCTTTTGGAACACCAATACCTTGTGCATTTTCCCTAAGTCCTCCACTTGTATATCCCATCCGGCACAACCGAGACGGAGTATCTCTGGTATTTTTCTCAAATTCAAGGGAAGTCAGGTCATTAGTAGCCATAACATCAACATTTTTCTTTTGATCAATACAAGAATTACTACTACTAGAAATATCATCAGAGGTGTCAATAACACCATCTTGAGAAAGCACCATCATCGTCATTTAACTTCCTCTTCCAAAGCATCAAGTAGCTCTTGCTTATCATAAAAGTCATTTACGAGGTCTTAGACGATGATCCTTATTACTTATGTCTAGATCATCTATACGAGATGTGGTCATAAAAGCAAATGTTTCTAATTTATTGATTTGCAATCATTTAAATTATCTTTAAATTATTAGTATCTCTGGTATTTCTCAAATTCAAGAGAAACCAATACATTAGTAGCCATAATATCAAGATTTTCCTTTTTGTCAATACAAGAATTATTACTACTAGAAATGTCATAACCATCTTGAGAAGCACCATCACCATCATTTAACTTCTTCTTCCAAAGTATCAAGTAGCTCAAGTCATTTACAAGGTCTTGACAATGATCCTTATTACGTCTGTGACCTGTCTAGCTCGAAATGCAATCATAAAAGAAAACGTTTCTAACTTACTAATCTGCAATCTTTTAAATTATGTTCATTCTTGCCCGATTAAGATCATGTAAGCCCTTCTCACACACCCAAAAAGAAGAAGATCATATTCCATATTGAATTTTTGATACTTGTGAGAGATACCCATGATATGTCAATGGGCGCATATAGTCTGAGGGAATGCTAAAAACAAATTTTGTTCCCTTTCAACAATATCCATGGCACCAACAGATTCTAATAACATTCATTTGATCAATGTATTCAAAGATATTAACCTTCCAAAAGATTCTAATAACCTTCTTTTGATCATTGCTTTCAAAGATATTAACCCTTTTAACAAGTTATATTAAAAGAATTGATGTCTCTCGGGGGACAATATTTCCTTTTCACAAATGAGGATGACAAATTTAAAAACACAATAGATTAGGAGAGTATGACTCTAAATTTCTTTTTGCCAAACTTATAGACCTCCTATCAACCGAAAAAAAAGATATGCTCGGATCACGATTTGTTGAACACAAAACAAAATCCATGCAGGCAGTGAAAGCATTGCTCCTAAAGGGAAATAATAGGGTTATGTTGATATATACCATTTGTTTTACCCACATGACTTCCTCCTTCACACAATAACATGATGGATTTGTAGCTTTTCTTGTACACGGTATCAATGGGACCTTCTTCGATGAGATGGAGACTCCTCTCCAAGCTTTGCAGCTGCAACAATCTCTTCAACCACATGCGGTGGTTGATCATATGGATGCAATAGGACATTGCGATAGAGATTTAGGTCACAAATAAACCTATATCATTTTACTTGCTAGACGATAGATTTGACTAGGTTGTTGAAACATATTAATTACTCCTGCCTACTCATGCTTATTCAATATGGTAGGTAAAGATAGAACGGTTGGTGGACTGTATCCAGAGACTTCTTATCCAGAAACTTCCAATGCCAGAGACTTCGATATTTCTTGACGCTCTCTAGATCATTCATCTGTGTATAAATACATGTTCTGGTTGAATAGAATGTAATTCGTGATTTGATCCATCTCTGCATTTCATGTGATCATAGTTGTTGTTTGCTTCTAGTATTTAATTTGGTATTCGAGTGTAGTATTGGGCTAAATCCCTCAGAGGAGGGCCCAAGACCTAAGAGAAGAGATTCTTCATCGCTAAGAGAAGAGTCTATGCAGTACTGTAGTGGGTTTGTGATCCATGGAAGAAATTAGGAAGGTATCTTCGTTGAGGGTGTTGAGAGAAGTTGTCGTCGTGAGAGAGGAGCTTTGTGAGTAGTCGTCCACCCTTGTTGTTCTTGAAGAAGATGCAAACGAAATAGCACAAAGGGAAGGCTTGTTCTTCTTTGGAACATTGAGGTTGGAGGAAATTAATGTGGAGAAGGCATATATAACAGCTCTAACTGAAATTTACTGGATAGTAAGAAGAAAGGCCCTCACAACAAATGAAAATAAAAGGATTGGGAATACGGCTGCATTCGCTGGCACTAAAATTGCTCATCCACCTGCGAGCGAGGAAGGAGATGCTAGAGAAGAGCTATAATAACCTTCCCATTGTTGTTATAAATTTCTGCTAGTGACTATGATATTCTGGTGGTTTTCTGGTTCAAGGATTTCATCAAACATTTGCTAATATTCCCAACTTCCACTACAAAACCTCCTTGCATTCTTGTTGATATATTTAGGTGTAATGTTGGTTCATGAATTAGGACAAACATTTTGCATAGATCATGCGTTTGGTGTTTATTACTAATAGGTTAATGGAACCCAAATATTCCACACAAAGATGTTAATGGAACACAAATATTCCCAAGAGCCAAAAACCACGAGAGCTCTCTCAATTTCGTTTTTAGAAAATAACAAATGCCTATTGAGAGAGGGCACCCTCATTCTCCTTTTATTTCCTTGTTGACCCTTTTCAAACCCTTTTCCCTTTTAATAAAGTGACTTTATTATAAACTCAATTCACTTAAAACACCTTTTTAATTAATTACTCAATGTCGATTTATAAATATAATCTTTTCTAACTAAGTGACATCAAATAATCACCTTGACCCCCTTTTATTTTTTGTCTATAGATTACAGGAGTCAGCTAGGCTACTACATCATCCATCTCGAGTGATCACTTGAAAAGGGACATCACAAGAGCCACTCACCATAGACATAGAGAACGTTCGAGGCTATGGAAAATGAGCTGGTGGAGCTCTTCCAAAAGGTGCAGGCCAAGCGGTAGGACGAGAAGGTTGAGACTGTAGCAGTGGAGATAACACTGCCCTCTACAAGTCGTTGGAGGCCATGGCACTAGGGTTTGGCTTGATAATTTTAAAATGGCGGATGAAACAAACCCTTCCCCTCATGTAAAATTGTTGCCTCTTCATTCAAGAATGTAAATTTTAGTAGATGTGTAATGAGTCCTAGACATCATAGTCATTAAAAAAATGTCCATAGTCATTAAAAAAATCAATATGCCATGGACATAGTTATGTTGTTTGTATTTGAGTTTTCAAATCCATGGAGGTCGGTGGGGTTTATTCCATGCAGAATTGTTGAGTATGATCAAATTAAAAGATCGATAGGAGAAAGTGATGCTTATGGGTCACAATTGCTTGTGTTGTTCCAAGTTTTTATTGGTGGTTATTCTCGACTTTCTCATTTTGGTGTTGTAATGGGAAATCACTCTTTTAAAAGTCATTATGAATTTGCTTATTTATTTTAAAAAATGGTCATATGGATATATGGATTTATAAAATGTAAAAGGACCATTAGAAAAGGGAGGTAAAAGTCCAAGTTTACTCAAATTGAAGTGGA
>ML777899.1:542975-553116 GCA_009831015.1 Picea engelmannii | reverse complement strand
TGTGAGAAAGATCAACCTGTAAGTTGTGAGAGAGATCAACAGTGGTTGTTATTTGCTTCAATTTGGGCATATAGTAAAGAATGGGCTTATAATTTGGGCATTTAGTAAATAATTCTTGTTGTACCTATGATGTTGTAGGGGTTGCATGATCGATTATACCCAACACCCTAGAAGTTCTTGGTCCTAGACAAGTTCTCAGAGCTATATCTTTCATTTGGATCAATCGTCTTATATGTTTCTATTTTTATACAACAACAACTGTATGTAATCGATGTCTGCCTATAAGTATGTTAAATTTAGAGCTGCTATTAAGTTCTTTTCAATTTACTAGACAATAATAGCATAAGCAGGATCACTGAAAGATACACAATCACAAGGTACACAACATTTATCTTGGGAAACCCTCATGGGGGAGAAAACCCAACAAAAGATTACTTAATATAGAATGCCAATACAATGCAAAGATAATAAACCAAACTCAAGAGAATATACAACATTGAGCAATGTGCCTCTCTCTTCCTTCTTCTGGCAACTAGCAACTACAACTTCCTTCAAACTTGTCAACTAGATGAGTGACTTGAGTGAGTGAGATAATCAGGTGTCTTCCACTCTTATTTATACTGGCTGACAGGTGCTAGGGTGGTGTCTCTTCATCAAGCAGGGCCGACTTCTTAATTAGCAACATATAATTAGGGTTTAACCAATCCACAAAAGGGGATTTGGTCTTATACAAGGCCCAACATGATCAATCCAAAAAAAGGGATTGATCTATAAGATAATAGCTCAATAATAAGTAGAAATTCTTTGCAGTTACAATATTTCAACACTCCCCCTTAACAAAAAGGGTATTCTACAACATCATCGGGAGAGAGAGAGGGAAACAACATCAACAACTTCTAGAACACTGACTGACATATCTATAAATCATCGGAAGTTTTTCTTATCATCAATAACATCATCTTTCACAGCATGGAGCTGGAGTATCATCATCATCATTGTTCACAGCATGAAGTTGGAACTTGAAACATCAACATTAGTTAAGCAATAACAACAACATCATCATCAACAACATGAGGCTGGAGCAATATCATCACAGCATGAGGCTGGAGCAACAACATCATCACAGTACGAGGCTGGAGTAACAACATCATCACAGCACGAGGCTAGAGCAACAACATCATCATCATCATAGGGCAACAAAATGAGGTAGGTGTATCAACAAGTTTTTGTGGTACTCTGACAGTCCCTAGGGATCTGCCTAGGAATCATAATATTACCTAGGATATAAAATCCTAACGGAGCTACCACATGGTACTCTGACAGACCATCCTTACCGGACCTTCAGGATTTTCCCAGGAATCATAAGATTCCCTAGGATTATGAAAATCCTAATGGAGCTACCACAACTAGCATATACATGCACATGTACTCTGACATACCATCCTTATCAGACCTTCGGGCTCTGTCCAAGGATGATCAGTCCCCTAGGATATAAAATCCTAATTGAGCTACCCGTTGTTGGTCAGCATACCATAGTATCATCAACATCACTCCCCCTTTCGAGGGAGGTCCTTTCGAACTGTACCAAGCTTGTCTCGAAAGTTCTCAAACTTAACACAAGACAGAGGCTTGGTCAACACATCTGCAACCTGCTCATCTGTGCCAACATATTGGAGATTTATGGCTCCCCTCTGCACCATATCACAAATGTAGTGATATCGGATTTCTATGTCTTTGACTTATCATGGAACACAGGGTTATCTGTCATCTTTATGCAACTCTGGTCATCACATAGAATCACGGTTGCTTCCATATCTAGATCAAATAGACATGTCAACAACTTCTGAAGCCATCCGGCTTCACAACTTGCGGAACATGCAGCAATGTATTTCTCTTCTGCTGTGTTGAGAGCAATACTAGATTGCTTCCTACTCTGCCATGAAGTCATGGCTAACCCCAGACTGAAACAACATCCTGAACTTCTATTTCTGTCAGAAACACTTCCAGCCCAATCTGAATCGGTATAACCAATCAGTCTGAAGTCATCATATCCATTATAATAGAGACCAAAGTCCAACTTACCCTTAAGGTATCTCATCACATGTTTTGCAGCAACAAGGTGAACACATATGGGCTCTACCAGATACTAACTCAAGGTGTTTACAACAAAACATATATTTGGCCTGGTATTCGTCAGATACATCAATGATCCAATGATCTTGTCTGTACAGCGTAGCATCAACCAATTCTGACGAAGTGTCAACCAGGAGCTTCAACTTTGTTTCCATGGGTGTGTTTATGGATTTACACTCCAACATATCAAACCTCTTTAGTATTTCAACTACATACTTCCCTTGGTTAAGGAAGATCCTCTCTAGGCTCTGCCAAACCTCAAGACCTAAGAAATAATGCATTAGGCCTAGGTCTTTCATCTCAAACTATGCAGTGAGCTTCTTCTTACAATCAATGATGAACTTTGCTTCTCCAGTTAAGAATAAGTCATCCACATACATCAACAATATAACTGGTTCATCATTCATAAACTTGAAGTAAAGGTTAGAATCAACTTTACTCTTGGTAAAGCCCAAGCTGGTCAGGAAACTGTCAATTCTTCCATACCAAGCTCTAGGAGCTTGCTTCAATCTGTACAGAGCCTTCTTCAACCTGTAGACATGAGTCTTTTTGTCTTTAACTTCAAACCTTGAGATTGTTCTATATACACTTCTTCTTCAATGACACCATTTAAGAAGGCTATTTTTACATCCATCTGGTGTAACTTCCACTTCATCTTTGCTACAATAGATATGCTGGTTCTGATAGAAGTGTATCTGGCTACAAGAGAAAACGTCTCTTCATAATCAATGCCTTCCTTTTGAGAAAATCCAGGAGCTACAAACCTTGATTTATATTTCTTAATACTTCCATCAGCAACATGTTTTATCTTGTATAGCCATTTGGAAGATATTGCATCTTTTCTCTTCGTTCTGGGAACTATTTCTCATACATCACTCTTTATAATGGATTGGTATTCTTTTGTCATGGCCTCTGCCCATTCTTTCTTCTGAATGTCTTATTCAAAGCAAGTAGGCTCCTTTTCTATGAGATCACACATCAAAGCCATATAATTGGAGAATGGCTTGGGTTTCTTGATTTGTCTCATGGTTCCTTCTGGGACACCATACTTCTCTCTATATTGAATAAGTTCCCTTACCTAGGTTGGCTTTCTCTTGTGAGAGATCGTCATCTAGGGAGGTTCTTGAGATTCTATCATGTCATGATCTTCTTGAATCTCATCATCAGGGGAAGCTGTGACTTCCTTCGCTGGTTCTACAACTATGGGAGCTACAGGCTCTTCTACATATACTTCTTCAAGCTGTCATATCTTGATTTCTTGAGTGTTGCATATTCATCAAAGGTTACATATCTGTTGATTTCAATATGATGGTAACTAGGTATGTAAATTTTGAAGGCCTTTGAGAACTCACAATATCCAACAAATATTCCCTTCTTTCTTGAAGGGTCCAACTTGGTTTTCTTCTTTTTCAGAATGTGTACAAACACTGGACAACCAAATATCTTGAGATGGCTTACTTTTAGCTTATTTCCGAAGAACATTTCTTCGGGAGTTTTGAACCCAAGTGCACTATGGGATGATTTGTTTTGTACATATACTGTTGTTCTTGTTGCTTCTGCCCATAAGTGCATTGAAAGATCTTGATCATGGATCATAGTCTTCATTGCTTCCATTATAGTTATGTTATTTCTTTCCTCTCACCATTTTGTTGAGGATTGTAGGGAGTGGTGAGCTCCCTCTTAATCTCGGCATCTCTGCAAAAGCTTACAAACTCTTTTGAGGTGTATTCGCCTCCATTATCTGACCTGAGCATATTGATTTTTCTTTCAAAGAGATTCTCTATCAAGGCTTTGAATTCCTTGAATTTTCCAAACACTTCATCTTTTGATTTCAATAAGTAAACCCAAGTCTTGCGAGAATAGTCATCAATAAATGACACATAGTATACATACCCACTAAGAGAGATTGATGGCATTGGGCCACACACATCTGAGTAGATGAGCTCCAAGACTCCTTCTGCTTTACTGTCGCTCTTCTAGAAATGATTCTTTATGTTCTTTCCTTGTACACATCCCGTGCACACGCCTTCATGATCAACCTTGAAATCTGGTAGACCTGTAACTTCTTTTCTCACATATGGTAAGGCTTTGTAATTGATGTGAGCTAGACTTATATGCCAAAGTTCAGATGGACTCTCAGTGGAATGAGTCAAGGATGCATTTGAGTGACCTTTTAATTTATATAGTCCACCTTCTTCTGTTCCAATAACAATTGCATCTTCTATGGTTTTTCCTTTAGGCCACATAAGGACTTCACCATCTATGAATGCAACCCTAAAGCCTTTCTTATCTAAAGGTGAGATAGAAAGCAAATTCTTTGTCAAACCTGGTACATATAGTACATCCTTCATCTTCATTGGGGTCCCTGAATCAAGTTTGTAGGTAGACTCTCCCACTCCTTTGATAGGGTACTGGTAATCATCTCTAAGTGTAACTTTCTATGGAAAGTTCTTTTCTGTAAGGCTAGAGAGAATGTATCTCTAACCTGTCATGTGCTTAGAAGCACCACTATCTATGAGCCAAGTATTCTCTCCAGGTGACATTGATCCTGAGAGGGTAAAGAATAAGACATAGTCTTCAATCTTTTCTTTAATCATCTTTGTGGGTGGCTCATCATCTTCAACTACATGGGCATGGTGTCTTTTGTTATTTCTCTTCTTGTATTCTTCTTTTCTAGCTGGACAATTCTTAGCAATATGTCCCATCTTGTCACAATGGTAACATTGATAGGAGGAGAAATATTTTTCTCTTCTTTGACCTTTCTGAAACTTCTGGAATCTCCTTGGAGGGTGAGATTCTTTATGGATGAATCTCTTTGGGGAGTGAGATTCCTTGTGTAGGTGGGTCTCCTTCTTGAAGTGAGACCTTCTCTTTCCTCCTCTAGCATGAGCAACTAGGGCTTGATCTCCATCCCTTAGTAGTGTTTCTTCTCGGTTAGCTACTCTTTCTTCTTCTTGAACACATTCTTCCCAAAGACTATCAAATTGTACTTTCTCCTCTCTGGCACAAATAGTTTGGATGAATGCATCCCAAGGTCTTGTGAGACCATTAAGAGATGTCATTATGAGTTCATCTTCATCTAGGTTGTCTTCAATTGCTTCTAGCTATTCCTTGAATTGAGAAACCCTAGAGAAATAGTCATGAACGATTTATCCTTTCTGCATCTTTGTATTCTTGAGTTGGGTTCTCAAATTCATTTTCCAGTTAATGTTCCTTCCTTCATACATTTTGCTTAGGGAATCAAACATTTCTTTTGGAATATTCTTAGAAGACACTTGAGGGATCAAATGGTCTTTAATAGAGTCTGCAATGATTCTTTTGTCCCTAACCATATATTTCTAGTACTTTTATTTAACTGTAGCATCTCCGGGTTCTGGTACATTTTCCTTTATGAATCTTGTAAGGTCATTCTCTTCAAGAATGAGTGCAATCCTATATTTTCAGGCACAAAATTTATCCACACCTTCTAACTTGTCAACAAGCTTGGTGCTTGCAAACATTTTGACCTGTAGCCAGGAAAATGACCAAAAAATGAAAGTGCTAAAAAATTAGAGATCTAAACTTACCAGGTCGTGCACTTGGCTGAGGCGAGTAGCCTGGTGCAATCTGTTTTCTGAAAATTCAAATTTTACCCCTTCAAATTGGGCCTGCGCAAATCTGGTTTGACTAATCCAAAAAAGGGGATTTGTTCTTATACAAGGCCCGACATGATCAATCCACAAAAGGGGATTGATCTATAAGATAATAGCTCAATAATAAGTAGAATATTCTTTGTAGTTACAATGTTTCAACAAAGTATTGCCCAAGTGTTTAGTAAGTTTTGTTGAGTCAAGCCTACATGCATTAATGTTGTAGCACATGTAATATTGTAGTATGTATCCCTCTTATGCATAAGAGTGGATGCGACATCAAGCTGTGGAATTGACTACTAGGTAGGTATGAGGGTGGCAAGTGTACTCATATCTAGGCTTGATGGTGAATTGGAGAAGTGAAATCTTCGATTCAAGGGGGAATGTGAATGTGAGATAGAGTAATCTTAGAGTGTGAGTTGGTTGAGACCAAGATATGAGTAAATGAGAGTCTAATGTATTGATTAACCATGTACGTGAAAATGATTCCTAGAGAACTAGCGAATACAGTGGTTGACACCCATGTATGTCGACAGATGGATTTCTTTTTATATGGAAATCAATGATCAATTGTTTGCAGAAGCAAAATATTCGAGCAATAATGCAAGTACAAAAGAGGAAGAAGCAAAATGTTTGAGGATGAAGCTCAAAGTGAAGAAATCCCAAGTGAGTGTGTGCAATGTAAATCAGTTATCCCATCATGGAGGTTCATGAATAGTCAAAACCATTTGTATGTGAAGTTTGTGGTTAGCGAGAAACCACTTGGTGTGATGGTTAGTAGTCATTCGAAACCATTTGAGTCTTGTAATGGTTTAGGGCACATTGATGAAAACCCTTGAAGATGTAAGGATAGAAGTAAGCTAAGGAAAAACCATGTATATGGTACGTTGGTTGAGAGTAACCCATAGAAAACCCATGGGATGATTAAGGATGTAGCCATTAGAATTTGTCTTCTCCCATCATCAAATTGGTGCAGATGAAACAAGAAGAGTGATGCAGTAGCATTATCTCTCAAGGCTTGTATGAGAGAATTCTTCTTAAGTTGCAATAGCAACTAGGTCTAATATTTTGATATGGAATACAATGAAAGGGGGAGGAACATCAATCAACATTATTGACGAAGTTTCTGTTGTAACATAAATAGTAGATTTTGGAAGATCCTGATTGTTGAAGAAATTGACTCTTTAAGAATTGCATAGCATGATCATAGTGAAGAAAGTGAATCCCATTGAGTAGAAACACATGTGGATGATGTAATTGAAGTTAATCTCAAAAGTTGTAAGCCTAGCTTAGACCAGGAGGCCATCATGTTATGAATTTTGTAAGTGCATAAAGGAATTGATGGTTAGTGTTGATGGTTAGTATTGTTAGGAGTAGTAATTAAGGGGGAGTGTTGAAACATATTAATTACTCTTGCCTACTCCCGCTTATTAAATATGATAGGTAAAGATAGAACGACTGGCGGATTGTATCGAGAGACTTCCTATCCAGAAACTTCGAATGCCAGAGACTTCGATATTTCTTGAAGCTCTCCAGATCATTCGATATCTAGATCATTCATCTGTGTATAAACACATGTTCTGGTTGAATAAAATGCAATTCGTGGTTTGATCTATCTCTGCATTTCCTGTGATCGTAGTTGTTGTTTGCTTCCAGTCTTTCACAGGCATGTGTCAATCTTGATCAATAGAGAAACAATACAAGTCGATCATGCCGAACAAAGTATGAAACATCTCAAAGAGGATGCACAATCAAGACCACACCATCTGCTATGAATAATAATGCTAGTTATTTATGTTTTCTGTCACAGCTATAGAAGCAAAAAACCTGCCAATCTAGGGCATAATATGTGGCAGCAACAGGGTTTCACCTTGTTGACCAATATCTTATCATGCTCACACAATATGTGGCAGCGACATCGACAGGGTTTCACCTTGTTGACCAATATCTTATCATGTTCACACAATATGTGACAGCGACATCGACAAAATAGGAATAGCACAACTCTAAATAATAATAATAGATTCTGGCTAAGTCATGCAATAACAATATGAGCTTCGAAGACCACAATCATGCGTTGAGAAGGTCCACACTGACCATAGAGACATACTTCGTGTGTGAGGGGAACATGATGAGAATTAAGAAAATACACACATTGCCCATGGGAAACTCGGATCTGTATATTTGCTTGGGCCACGTTGCTGAAAGCCACTGACTATGATCGACAAGCATCTGGCTCACGGCTTGCAGTGACAAAGAGAAAAGGTAAGGATGAATAAATCAATATCAAAAATCAATGATCTCCGTCCACAGCGTCCAAAACATTTCACCATGCAGTCTGATTGTTATCAAACAAGCTCCAACAACAAACCAGTCGATACTTCACTGCTACCCACCAACGAATACAATATAATACGAAAAGCTCCGTCAAGGAAAGGAACACGACCTGTACGTAATTTAACATACACCAATGAAAGAAATGCATCAATCTGCTCTGCAACAGTGTATGTTCACCAGGCATTTCTCCAACCACACATGCTTAACCCCCCACCTCTAGTCGAACTTGAAAAGGCCAACTTCGTCGATCTTATCAGTGCAAGGGACTATGTTGTATTTGATTCGAGCCAACCTCGAGCAAGCATGGCCAGCAAATCAATCCTTTAGAGACCTTAACATTGCAGCTATTGACACATGAGACCGCTAATTGAACCTTTTACCAGAGGAAACCCTCATATTAAACAGACAGTCCAGAATTAGTGCATTTTGTCGCACATAATTATAAAAGCCCTTGAAACTAACGGGACAAGCAATCAAAAAACACATCAAGACCTTGATACTAACGGGAAAAGCAACCAAAAAAACATATCAAGCCCTTGATACTAACGGGAAAAGCAACCAAAAAATTTATTCCAAGAAATTTCCTTTATTTTTCTAGTCTCCAAGAAATGATTGTTTGAAAGGGACGACACTTAATAATTCCATATCTATTTTCCAAATGACTGTTTGAAATGTTTACTAAACCTTTTAAGTTTGGGTTTACATTAAACAAGAGTAATAACTGCAAAGCAGTTAGTCCATGTCTTAATATTATGTTTTGTAATTTTATTAAATTGATAAAGGAAACAAACAATTTGATAGCATGTGTTAAAACATAACCAATATAAATCTAAATTACAATGTCTTTGTAATCTCCATCACATTGCACAATTAAAAATAACATAATATTACTTGCAATCTCCAACACATTACCTAATTAAAAAATGACAATATCCCTTAATTAAATACTAGAGCATCAATGACACCAAAAACTTTTCATAATTAAGAATGATGACATTATTCGCAATTTCTATACAACAATTAAAATTAGAGTCATTAGATTATCAATTTTTACACTTAAAATAATAATCTTAATATTTTAAACTTAAAATAATAAGTATCTTAAGTATCTTATTATTTTAAGTATTTTATAATAATCTTATTATTTTAAACTAAAAATAATAACAATTTTTTTAAGATATCTAAATTATTATTAAACTTAATAATAATTATTCACAAAAATTAGAATCATTAAATTGTCAATTTTTACACTTAAAATAATAATCTTAATATTTTAAACTTGAAATAATAAGTATCTTATAATAATCTTATTATTTTAAACTTAAAATAATAACAATTTTTTTAGATATCTAAACTATTATTAAACTTAATAATAGTTATTAGCAATTTCTATACAACAATTAAAATTAGAGTCATTAAATTGTCAATTTTTACACTTAAAATAATAATCTTAATATTTTAAACTTAAAATAATAAGTATCTTAAGTATCTTATTATTTTAAGTATCTTATAATAATAATCTTATTATTTTAAACTTAAAATAATAACAGTTTTTTAGATATCTAAACTATTATTAAACTTAATAATTATCTTATTATTTTAATTATCTTATAATTATCTTATTATTTTAATTATCTTATAATAATTTTATTATTTTAAACTTAAAATAATAACAATTCTTTATTATTTTAATTATCTTATAATAATCTTATTATTTTTAAACTTAAAATAATAACAATTTTTTTTAGATATCTAAACTATTATTAAACTTAATAATAATTATTCGCAATTTCTATATAACAATTAAAATTAAAGTCATTAAATTTTCAATTTTTACACTTAAAATAATAATCTTAATATTTTATTATTAAACTTAATAACAATTATTCGCAATTTCTATATAACAATTAAAATTAAAATCATTAAATTTTCAATTTTTACACTTAAAATAATAATCTTAATATTTTAAACTTAAGATAATATATATATATATATATATATATATATATATATATATATATATATATATATATATATATATT
>ML777899.1:519965-536736 GCA_009831015.1 Picea engelmannii | reverse complement strand
AAAACATGTGAGAGTATAAAAGTAATGAATTTAAAAATATAGGAAGGATTAATAAGCGCATTTATTTTTGGGTTTAAAAAAAAATAAAAAGAGAATTAAATAATAGAAATAAGGAAACTTGTATAAAGGAAACTTAATGACGATGATTCTAAGGTGCGCGCAATGAGCTCCTCATGATTTTTGAAATGTTTTTGTCTTGTAAGGTCATTATAGTTTGGTGATTGTAGCATATAAGAGGTATTGTAATTGTAGAATCTTGGTCCGGATAGGTGATGTAAATGAAGGATGATTAATATTTCATGACAGGGTTATTGTAATTTTTATTGTTGTTAATAATATATATGGTGCAATAACTTGACTTACGTACAATAAATTACTCTGAGTTAGTCAATTAGGGTGGTTGTTCATTTAAACAATGTGGAACTTGGGTGTTCGTTGTTGAGTCCTTCTCGTCGTACGCCTTCTGTAAAGGGCATAGTCGTCCTTCTTGTTTATGTTGTACTTAATAGTATTCAGTTGGTTGCTTGGTCGGTTGTGTCGGGCGGGATAGAGACACCTCTTGTAGCTTAGTAGATATGTCTGTGTGTATTTCCGGTATAAGGAATCCAGTGCCATATCAGTAGTCTCGGGCTGTTTAAAGGCACAATTCCACTACTGCGACTCCCTAAAAGATTTACTAGTTTTTGCCTGAGCAGTCGGCCAGGAGCCTGTCTAATATTCTTTCGAGAAGACATAAGACTAAAAGCCCTGCATTTCTGTGCAGAAATAGTAAACTCTACTGTTGGATTCTTCCATCTGTGACTGTACTGTACTTAACACCTGGTGTCGTTTTCTACTTACAGTTGTTAGATGTACGCCTTATGTCTAGGGGCGTTTATTTCTTGTTGTCACTGTGATATGTCGGGGTTGTCTTGTTGTGTTCGTCTTACTTGCGTCTTGTTCTAGGTCGGGTTACTAGTTTCCGCCTGAGCAGTCGGCAAGGAGCCTGTCTAAACTTCTTTCGAGAAGACATAAGACTAAACGCCCTGCTTTCCTGTGCAGAAATAGTAACCCTAACACCATAGATTCTTCCCTCTGTGTTCTTACTGTGCAACCCCAGTATGTCTTAATGTTTGTGTTGTGCGCCTTATGCCTAGGGTCGTATATTGTTGCAGTTACTCATAGTGTGCCTTCGGTCTTCTTGTGCTGAACATCGTGGTTGCGTCTTGTTGGTTGTCGAGTGGCGACGTGGAGTCAAGTGTGTTTGTTACTTCTACACGCCCGCACACACCTTAAACAAAAAAAAAATAAAAAAAAAATAAATAAATTGTTGCACCTGCTTTCAGAGTTGTTGTCGTAACAAGGAGGACGTTACAAAATTAGTCTTAGGTCACATAAGTCAAGTCACATAGCTCCCATCCAAGGTCATATTACTAGCTCTTTGTACTTTTAAAAATTGTAAAAGTACAGTACACCAATAATTTAAGATAGCATATTAAAAATCTTCACATGGCTACTTATAATCCATTTTCCAAGCAACACTACACTACGTACTTATAATCCATGTTCCAAGCAACACTACAATGAGCAACAACTCTTAATATCGAAAATGCACTTCCTCAACAATGATTTATTCTTTTCATTTGCACGGTTTGATGCAATTCTAATTAGTAACCATAATATCACAATTACCTATAATATCACAATTAACCATAATATCACAATTACCTATAATATCACAATTACCTATATAACTTCGGGGTTTCTCTCTAAATAACATTCTTTGACTTTTTTCCTGGAAAAAAAAAAACTTCCCTGACATTTGACCTGGTCAATCCAAACTTTCCAATTACCCCTGACATTTGACCTGGTCAATCCAAGTCCCGAAGCCAAACAAGAATACAACATTAAATTCACCATTTCAGCAAGAATACAACATTAAATAACTCACCATTTCATTTTATAAATAAGATGCATTAATCATCCAATTTCTATAACTTTATGCATCCTAATTCACTCAATACCACATTATAATGTCGTAGTCTAAATGTGTCTTTTTTTTTCTTTTTCTTTTGCATATTTTCTAGGGATATTTGCCCAAAATCTGAAAGATATTGTTGGATATGCAGATTTGAATGATTAAATCTGTATAATCTGAGTGCTCTACGAGTTTTTCAGCACGTCGATTCCATTTCTGCATTCAAAAATGTAATTTTAACAACAAAAAGTTGTGATTTCATGCAGATTTATGTTGAAAAAAGAAAAAACATAAAATAGTTAGACAAGGCCAGTGCCATAACGAAATCTAAAAAGTACTAAAATGAGTAGCATAAATAAGAGAGTAACATAAATCTAAACATTAACTCAAAAAGTTTCAAAAATTATAATCATCAAGATGAAAGTATAAGCTGCATACAACTAATGTGTCTAGGTGGTGTGTTTAGGATGGGTGTTGCATCTTCCACCCCATAGAATCAAATGTTGACTACGACTTTTTGAACATTTCATAATATAATCTTCCATTTCTAGCTGTATCTTCTCATGAACATTTGTAAGGTTAGAACCACATACCACGTCTTGAACTATTGTTGTTTATCTTCAGATTAATTTCCACCAAATCAAACATTTCGAAACTAGTGTCCTTATCTTTAGATTAATTTTCACCAAATCAAACATTTCAGAATCTTCTTATGAACATTTGTAAGGTTAAAACTACTTATCACATCTTGGACTATTACCTTTATCTTTAAATTAATTTTCATCAAAATCAAATATTCCATACACCATTCCAATTATCAATTTTTAACTATAATTTCTAAATCAAATACTAATATAAATTTTCATCAAAATCAAACATTCTATACATCACTCCAATTATAATTTTTTAATTATTTTCTAAATCAAACACTAATTTTTTAATTATAATTTCTAAATCAAACACTAATATTAGTCTAGTCATTTATAATTTTTTAATTATACTTTCTAAATCAAACACTAATTTTTTAATTATAATTTCTAAATCAAACACTAATATTAGTCTAGTCATTTATAAATTTTTAATTATAATTTTTAAATCAAACACTAATATTAGTCTAGTTATTTAATCACTTAATACTTTAGGGGGTTGTCTAACTGTTCTACGAAATGATTTTTTTTCGTTAGAATCTAGTAATATAAATTTATACGAAATGATTAGTTTTTGTTGTTTAAAATACATTTCTGAATGTTCCACATGCTAAAAAAAAACCAAAGGTATTTAGATTATACAGAAATAATCACTCAAATATATAGATGTAACAATTTCTTGCCTGATTTCACACAAATGTACCCAAAAAGTATCCACAGATAAGAGTCATTTTTTCAATTCAACATATGATTAAATAAGAAGTTACATATACAAATGACTTAATACTGTATCTAACATTCTTCTAACATATGATTAGATATGAAATTACATATGCAATCCCAACTATTCAAACCTTGAGGAATTAGTTGATATCCATGAGACGTGTTAACAATATGACATCTCATCAAACCCAAACATTTTACCATTCTTAAATTAAGACTTCCACATATGATTAGATACGAAGTTACATATGCAATCACAACTATTCAAACCTTGAGGAATTAGTTGATATCCATGCGAAGTGTTAACAATATGACATCTCATCAAACCCAATCATTCTACCATTCTTAAATTAAGACTTCCACATATGATTAGATACAAAGTTACATATGCAATCACAACTATTCAAACCTTGAGGAATTAGTTGATATCCATGCAACCTGTTAACAATATGATATCTCGTCAAACCCAATCATTTTACCATTCTTAAATTAAGAATTGAACTAATTAATCCATGCTAATCCATATGATTAGATAAGAAGTTACATATACAATCACAACTATTCAAACCTTGAGGAATTAGTTGATATCCATGCCACGTGTTAACAATATGACATCTCATCAAACCCAATAATTTTACCATTCTTAAATTAAGAATTGAACTCATTAATCTATGCTAATTATCATTCAATAATATCATACATTAACCCCCATCACAACTATTCAAAACTTGAGGAATTAGATGATATCCATGCCACTTGTTAACAATATGACATCTCATCAAACCCAATAATTTTACCATTCTTAAATTAATAAACGAACTAATTAATCTATGCTAATCTATGTTAATCATCATTCAAACCCAATAATTTTACCATTCTTAAATTAATAATCGAACTCATTAATTTATGCTAAAACCCAATAGTTATACCATTCTTAAATTAATAATTGAACTCATTAATCAAAACTATTCAAACTGTCGGGAATTAATTGATATCCATGCCACATGTTAACAATATGACATCTCATCAAACCCAATAATTTTACCATTCTTAAATTAAGAATTGAACTCATTAATCTATGCTAATCATCATTCAATCATAGCATACATTAACCCCCATCACAACTATTCAAACCTTGAGGAATTAGTTGATATCCATGCCACGTGCTAACAATATGACATCTCATCAAACCCAATAATTTTACCATTCTTAAATTAATAATTGAACTCATTAATCTATGCTAATCGTCATTCAAACCCAATAATTTTACCATTCTTAAATTAATAATTGAACTCATTAATCTATGTTAATCATCATTCAAACCCAATAATTTTACCATTCTTAAATTAATAATTGAACTCATTAATCTATGTTAATCGTCATTCAATCATAGCATACATTAACCCCCAATCTATGCTAATCGTCATAGCATACATTAGCCCCCAGTATAGACAACAATTTCATAGCAACATCAATTAATCAATTCCATGATTAATCAAGCATTATCATCAAACAATATACAATCACAACTATTCAAACCTTGAGGAATTAGTTGATGTCCATGCCACTTGTTAACAATATGACATCTCATCAAACCCAATAATTTTACCATTCTTAAATTAAGAATTGAACTCATTAATCTATGCTAATCGTCATTCAATCATAGCATACATTAACCCCCATCACAACTATTCAAACCTTGAGGAATTAGTTGATATCCATGCCACGTACTAACAATATGACATCTCATCAAACCCAATAATTTTACCATTCTTAAATTAATAATTGAACTCATTAATCTATGCTAATCATCATTCAAACCCAATAATTTTACCATTCTTAAATTAATAATTGAACTCATTAATCTATGCTAATCGTCATTCAAACCCAATAATTTTACCATTCTTAAATTAATAATTGAACTCATTAATCTATGCTAATCATCATTCAAACCCAATAATTTTACCATTCTTAAATTAATAATTGAACTCATTAATCTATGCTAATCGTCATTCAAACCCAATAATTTTACCATTCTTAAATTAATAATTGAACTCATTAATCTATGCTAATCATCATTCAATCATAGCATACATTAACCCCCAATCTATGCTAATCCTCATAGCATACATTAGCCCCCAGTATAGACAACAATTTCATAGCAACGTCAATTAATCAATTCCATGATTAATCAAGCATTATCATCAAACAATATACAATCACAACTATTCAAACCTTGAGGAATTAGTTGATGTCCATGCCACTTGTTAACAATATGACATCTCATCAAACCCAATAATTTTACCATTCTTAAATTAAGAATTGAACTCATTAATCTATGCTAATCGTCATTCAATCATAACATACATTAACACTCAGTATAGACAACAATTTCATAGCAAACCATTCTTAAATTAAGAATTGAACTCATTAATCTATGCTAATCGTCATCCAATCATAGCATACATTAACACCCAGTACATATAGACAACAATTTCATAGCAACATCAATCAATTGATTCCATGATTAATCAAGAATTATCATCAAACAATTTTATTAATGTATTATAAATTTTATAGAGCCATTAATCAATTAATTCCATGATTAATCAAGTATTATAATCAATCAAACAAAATTTCACAACAACATCAATCAATTAATTATGTGATTAATCAAGTATTATTATTAAAAAATGTTATCAATGTATTATAAATTTCACTGCAACATCAATCAATTAATTCCATAATTAATCAAGTATTATCATCAAACAATATTATCAATGTATTATGAGTTGAGCATCAACAATTCGAATACAAAGACGTGTCAATTGAAAACATAGAAGTATTTTAGGAAATGTTATCAACATCAATCAATTAATTCCATGATTAATCAAGTATGATCATCAAACAATATTATCAATGTATTATGAGTTGAGCATCAACAATTCGAATACAAAGATGTGTTATTGAAAACATAGAAGTATTTTCCTCAATGTTATCAATGGATTATGAGTTGAGCATAAAAAATTTGAATATATAGACGTGTTGATCGAAAAAATAGAAGTGTTTTCCTCAATCATTCAAGATACCAAAAGTTCAAAGATTATTGTTAATCAAAGATCAACCATACACCCAAATGTAACTTTCATAAATTATTTTTCATTAATCAAACATTCTTGTATTCCATTCCAAAATGTCACTCCAATGTCAAACATTCACTAAATCATATAAATTCTCAAACACCCATCAATATTATTTGATGTACTTACCAATGTCATTATTAACCAAAAAAAAATAAAAAATACTAATTCACAAACAACATCAATTCACCAAAACATAAATTATTTTTCATTAATCAAACATTTTTGTATTCCATTCCAAAATATAACTCCAATGTCAAACATTCACTAAATCATATAAATTCTCATACACCAATCAATATTATTTCATCTAAGTTCCAAATGTCATTATTAACCACAAAAAATACAAATTCACAAACAATATCAATTCACCAAAACACACTATTATTATTAACGATAAATATTCATCAAATCATCAAACAATTATGATCCACAAAAAGTTTTAAAATGTTAATGATTACCCATATATGAATCAATAATCGATATCAAGTATTATCATCAAACAATGTTATCCATATACTCTAATATTATCAACAATAAATATTCATCAAATCATTCAAATGTCAATCATCAAACAATTTTGATCCACAAAAGTTTTCAAATGTTAATAATTACCCATATATGAATCAACAATCGATATCAAGTATTATCATCCAACAATGTTATCCATATTATCATCAAACAATGTTATCCATATACTATGACTTGAGCATTAACAAGCCATATCAATTCTTTAAAACATAAATTATTTTTCATTAATCAAACATTCTAGTATTCCATTCCAAAATATCACTCCAATGTCAAACATTCACTAAATCATATAAATTATCATACACCAATCAATATTATTTGATCTAACTTCCAAATGTCATTATTAACCAAAAAAAAAATACTAAGTATCAAGTCATCAAAACATAATATTATTATCCACAATAAATATTCATCAAATCATTCAAATGTCAATCATCAAACAATTTTGATCCACAAAAAGTTTTCAAATGTTAATGATTACCCATATATGAATCAACAATAAATATTCATCAAATCATTCAAATGTCAATCATCAAACAATTTCGACCCACAAAACGTTTTCAAATGTTAATGATTACCCATATATGAATCAACAATCAATATCAAGTATTATCATTAAACAATGTTATCCATATACTCTGAATCTCTGACTTGAGCATTAGCAAGTGAAATACAAAGAAGTATCTTTTGCAATCATTCAAGATACTAGAAGTCCATTATTTAAGCATAGATGCGTCTTGGGATGGGTGACCACCCAGGAAGTCCTGGTTACCAGGTACAAGCCCTAGAAGTGATGATTGATGCTATGTGATTCATTTCATTGGTTTCAATCCCACTTCTTCACCCCTGTGAGCATCACCTGATGCAATGAGTGCTAAGTGGACTATTCAAATCATGAGAATTATTGGTAAGTTGCGACTAATACTCGTGGATATGGGTCATACATTAATGACTTACTCTACGCAGTTAATCCCGAAAATTATATCTAATATGTTGCACTACGGAAGCCCCTCTACTCTTAAATAATAAGAGTGAAGGGAGCTCTAACTAGATAGTTCATAAGGCACAATACTTGTTAAGGTTTTGCAAATGGGGTAGCAAGCTAAGTGGGCTTGATTGTGGGGAAAACCCCATAGTTAAGCGCGCTTGAGCCAGAGGCATCTTGGGATGGGTGACCACCCGAGAAGTCTTGGTTACTGGATGCAAGCCCCGGAAGTGATGATTGATGCTATGTGATTCATTTGTTGGTTTCAATCCCACTTCTTCACCCCTGTGAGCATCACCCGATGCAATAAGTGCTAAGTGGACTATTCAAATCATGAGAATTATTGGTCAGTTGCGACTAATACTCATGGATATGGGTCATACATTAATGACTTACTCTACGCAGTTAATCCCGAAAATGAAGTCCATTATTATTAATCAAAGATCAATTATCCACCCAAATGTCACTATTAAATTATTTTTCATTAATAAAAAATTCATATAAATTCCATATACTCTAACTTGAGTACTTGAGTATCAACAGTGAAATATAAAGAAGTGTCTTCCTCAATCATTCAAGATACTAAAAGTCCATTATTATTAATCAAAGATGAACTATCCACCCAAATGTCATTATGAAATTATTTTTCATTAATAAAAAATTCATATAAATTCCATACCAAAATATTGCTATAAATCCAAACATTCACTAAATCATATAAATGTTAATACAACAATCAATATTATTTTATCAAACTTCTAAATATCATAATCCACAAAATATATCATTATTGAAAAAATATAGCATTATTGAAAAAATATATCAATTCATAAATAACACCAATTCACCAAAACATGTAAATGTTATTATCAACAATTAATATTCGTCAATATTCATGGAAACATTCAAATGTCAATCATTAAAAAATAATTATTTACATAATGTTTTCAAATTGATTAAACAATTTTTATTCACAAAAAGTTTTCAAATGTTATCAATCGATATGAATCAACAATTAATATCAATTCACTCAAATATCTAAATGATAAATACAATTTTTATTTACAGAATGTTTTCAAATTGATTAAACATTTTTTATTCACAAAACATTTTCAAATGTTATCGATTGATATGAATCAACAACTAATATCAGTTCACTCAAATATCTAAATGATAAAGATTAATACAAACTACAATGTATTCACTCAAATATCCAAATGATAAAGATTATACAAATTCCAAAACGTGCATACAATATATTAAGTTAATTATCCTGAGTGTTAGTCCTTGATTTTGCAATGATTGTTGAAAGATTCTTTTCCCTACCGAATATTTTCCTAGCATTACTTTACACTCTGTTTTCTTCTTCTGCAGTTTTAAAAGTGTTCTTGCATTATCCTTTTTGAGTGTTTTATAACATAGTGTGATTAAGCTTAGAATTAGACATTTAGGATATTTCCATCAAATCATAAGTCATTTCCCTCATTTTAAATTTGAAATTTTGCTAAAGGGAAAAGGCGCTACAAGAATAACACTATTCTTGTAGCGCCGTGAGTAATCATTATTTTATATGTGCCAACTTTAGAAGATCATGTCAGAGAATGCCCAAGATCTTTTCCTAGAAGCCAACATCATTTATGATGAAGATCAGGTCGTGTATGCAGTTTTGATACTCATTTGAAGAGATTGGGTTGTACTCATCCATTCTCATATCAAATCACAGGTGGTAAATCTCTTCTATAACATTCCTATCTTTAGAGGATCTAAAGTACTGTTGATAGAAACCATAACCATCTTTTGAACTTCAATAATTGTAATTTGTATCATGGCACCTAAGAAAAGTGGAAAAATTAATCGATTAGAACCAAAGGGTGTAGAATTTCTCGAGGCTTATCCAAAATTTTTGCAAAATTTCATAGATGCAGGGTGGTTTAACTTATGTTCAACACTCCAGGGTTATCATGAACAAATTTCTTTGATGTTTGCACAAAACTTCGATGGGTTTGCGACAATGGTGGGTAAAGTTATGATAGATGTAACAAAAAACTCAATTGGGACTGCATGTGGGTTATCTATGTATGGAGAGACATGGTGGAAGAAGGAGGAGATGCCTATGGAATTTGTAAATCAGTTTATGTTTCCAGAATGCTAATACTCTAATTGGAGTCAAGGTATCCCACATAGATGGATGAAAAAAGAGTGGCAGATTGCTTTAATGGTTATTTACAGGTACATTACATGTGAAGGGTGATTTTCCCTTGTCCAATTTTATCACATTAGGCTGCTAGTGCATTTGAATGGTGATATCCCTTTGTGTTTGCCTTTATTTTTATTAAAATGCTTGTCAAAAATGTCTAAAAGGATACAATATTACCTTGCCACTGCTAGTAAAAGTATTTTTCACCAAAGACTGATCAAAACCCTAGTTATGTATGCTTTGGGAGAAGTCCAACACCCTTGGGACTAGTTAATTTAATGTCTTGAACTTGAAGAACATAAACCTAAGCATAAAACTTCTCCTAAACAAAAATCTAAAAAAGAAAAGAAGGTTTCTAAAACCCTTGCTTTTACAGTGAAAGAGAGTTCCCCTGTATCCAGAGTAACTCGATCCAACAAAAGAAATTTGTTGTTACAACATGAAACACAGGATTCAAATAAAGTTGGCCCTGTAGCCAAGATCACCAGAACATAGAAAAAAGAACCAAAAAACACAGGTAGAAGTGGATTTTCAACCTCGGGATAAGTTGCTTATTCCAAAAAAGGAGCCTCGAGACTGTAAAGAAATCCATATCATAGGATAAAAAAAGTAGAAGTTTAGATAGTTCATGCAGAAAGAAGAGGAACATGTCGCAGATGATAAATATAAGAAATTGAGCAAGGCAAGGAGAAATAAACCAATGGTAAATTATCCTAGCAGATCTAAAACTAGGGCAACAAATAAACTAAGATTGAATTCAAAGGACCTATTCAATCCTTCTATTAAGAAAGAAAATGTGATTGTCATTGATGATGACATAGTGGAAAGTATAGAGGAGGAAAATGGACAGTCACCTGTAAATTCTTCATACAAGTGGAAAAAGGTTAAAGTAGAACCTAAAGAGGAATTTTATGATGATGATGATATTGTGGAGAAAAAAAGAAAATATGAGAAGGATAAACAAGTAGCAGAGCATTCAACGAGGCATGTGACCACAGTAGCCAAAAAGCTAAGTTTAGAATCTAAAACTTTACCCAAATCCTCACTGAAAAAGGGCCATTCGACAAATCTAGAAGATAATTCAGTGGATAATGAGATCAAACCATAGTCCAATTGTTTTCCAGAGACAGAAGAGATACAAGATTTTCAAGAAATGAAAATGTCAAAAAGTGTTGAATTTGAAGAGATTGTTGGTGGTTCACCTTCAAAAGATCATAAGCATGAATTCAAAATAAAAAAAATCCCAGGTTTTCTATTGTTCTGAATCGACCTACTCTAGTTGAAGAACATCCATAATTCAGAATGGAAATGAGAGATGAAAAAGACAGGGTAAGAGAATTGCAAACCATAATCATGCAGTTGAAGCAAGAGAAGTGTATGATAGAACAATGGAATGTTAAGTAGCAGGAAAAGTTGCAAAAGCTCAAAAAGAAGAAGAAATATCAACAAGCCTTGCTCAAAGAGGTAAGGGAGGAAAACATCAAATTGTATTAAAATAATGTAGTTTTGAAAACAAAGCTGAAACAGAGGAAGACCAAAGGTTCTGCCACTATCATACAGTTAAGGTTTCAAAGAGGAATCCTACAGTTTTTTGACTTTTTGATGAAAATACTTATGCTAAGATTTTGAAAATTTTATTATAAGCTACACAGTCACAACGGAAATAGATAAAGTTTTTGCTCATCACAAACAAGAGTTTCCATTCTTCAGGTGGACTAACTCAACATCATATTCACTCACTTTGTGATATAGGAATGTCTCATCAGATCATAAACTAGTCTATATTCGAGATTGATTATCTAAGGACTAGGTTATAGACATTTGGATTATTTGTATGAGGATATATCTCCTAGATATTAGCCAGAAGATAGGATCTTATCTAAATTGTAATATAAAAAGTAGGATCTCCATAAACTAATTGTGGTGTTTAAAAACAGATATGATTGACAGAATTAGAGGTTGATTTGGTTGGGAACTATTGGCCATTTTTGAGCAAATATTGTAAGACAAAGAACTATTTCATTTTGATACTAAATGGAAAAGGCTATGTTAGAACTAAAATTTACACTTTGACTGCTAAAGGGCAAGCTCAGTGCCCATCAATATGTTTGTAAGGTAAGTTTTAAAATAAGGTGTCAAATGGATAAAACTCAGCCCAACAATGTAAATCACAGAAAATTATAGATAAGATGTATCGGGAAAAGAGGTCTTGTCTAACTTGGATCAAGGTTTTAAAGAGTAATGTGGATAGAAGGAAGACTTTAGTAATAAAAATGAAGTAAGTCTACTATTAGCATCAAGCATTACTAGTATACCAATGAAGGAAAAGATTTAGACACAATAACTTCTTTAATCAAAGATTAAACTCTGAGAACAGTTATGACAACATCACAATCAAACCTCCATTTAAATACAACTATAAAACATAAATTGAAGCATTCAATGACAATAAATTTCAAAGTAAGAGAGAAACAAGATGGAAGGAAAAAAAATGATTTATATTCGACAAAAATTCATCAAGTCTGATAAATAAAAGCCAAAGTTGGCTCCATTACATCAGTATATCACCAAAAAGAGTCTTACATTAACCATTTGAACCTCTATAATGACTTCTAATGCTTCTCTTATATCCTAGGCTACGAATGACAGTTGTACAATTCGAACCCCATCCTCTATCATAGGATTCCCACATCATGAAGCTAAGGTAACTACAATTGTTCAACAAAAATAATTGATTGCTAAAAGCTAGGCTTAATGTTGGTAACTACCCCAACATATTTAATAGGCTTGATGATGTGTCCCTTGAGCAGATCTTATTCTTTTCAAATGTACCTCCATCTTTAAACTAACCTTCAAGCAACTGCCCCATACTCCTCTAACCATTTGGTAATCATTGATCCTCTTGAAATATCCAAAACATAAGTTTGCAACATATTTTGTAGTGCCAACTATATCAACCAATTCGCAGCGCCAAGCGCTACGAACTTTCTTGTAGATGCTAAATGTATCTAGTAGATCTCCAAAACACCATCTTCAGAGTTAGAGATTCCTGTAAAAACTTCATTATTTGGTGTATGAATGAAAACTTAGTCATAGGCATCATACTTCACCAATCATCTCCAAAAATGCAAGAAACAAGCACTACCCAAAAATGAAATTCTTTAAGACACTTCATCTTTTACTTTCCAAGTCTGGAACTCCTTCTTGTGGCAACTTGGGCCAACACATCGAGATTTCTCTTAGTTAGCTCTTCCCTGAAAGGCTCCAACTCCATCTTTAACTCCCTGATCTGACTTTGGTAGGTTATATTCTATCTGTATAGGTTTTTAAGATGCATGTGGAGAGGCATAAATCTCTTAGCGATGAACTTGTCTTTCAAAAGAGTCCCACGATACATATCCATGAGATCACTTAACTTCTTTCTTTCAACTAACTCTTCCCTTTTCAATTTAGCAATTTCAGCTCTGGCTTCTCTAAGCTGTCTTATCGTCCTTTTGAAAGTAGTGTTCTCTAGATGAGTAGTTATGTCTATAAACTCAATGTGTTCCTCAATAGCTACAGTTTTACCTTTACCTTTTCTCTTGATGGGAGCTTCCACTATGTCTTCTTTTTCAATACTTTCCTTCATTGTTGATGACCTAGTGAAAGGTCTCCTAACTTTACCTTCAACCACAATATAAGGTGAAGGGAAAAGTAACCTCCTTCCTTTTGAGCCTATGGCTCTGGTTGATGGAGCTTATGTTGAATTTGGAGTTGGTTTGGGTGAAACCTCCCTTTATGGAGAGTAATGAGATCCCCCTTATCCTTCCTATTCCTTAATTGTTTCATCATTTTTAAAAATACCTTTGTTCTTCCTCTTCTTGCTTGTCTCTGTGTGTACAATACTATCAACCTGGAGAGGGATTTGTACCTTGGATTGTAGAGTAGGAGCAACATTCAATTGAAAGTGTGAAGAAGCAATGAATTGCTCCTAGTCAATGATTTTCTTCTTTAATTACTCCATCACAATAATTTTAATCCACCATGAATAAAAAACACTTGTATCAACTGCCTTAGACTTAGCCTAGACTCTGTCAGCCATTTTTCCAATTATTCTAAACAAATAGAAAGGAAGATTCATGAGATCTTTGTCTGTGAAGTGCATCAAAAGTCTTATGTGGCACTAATAAATCATGTTGAATATCCCTTCACAAGTAAAATATCTTTGGATTACCCTTAGAATCTGATCAAAACCTTCAATCATGTGTCTCCTGGGCACTCCTTTTGATAGATTGTCTCCTTGATATTTTGGTTTGAGGAATTCTTTGGAGAAGGTTGCATTTAGGTTCATGGTCTTAAACAACCTTTCACCAGTATTAATTATTTTAGTAGCTGCTGATATGGTCACTTCAGATACCTCAAGTTCTAATGTACCAACTTTGGTTTTGGTTCCATCAAAGTTCAAAGCAAATTCCCTAGACACCACAGGGTGACCCCTTTTCATTTTCTGACAGAAACTAAAACAACCCACTCTTTGGAAGACTTCCTTGATAAGGAGTTCAGAGAAAACAACTGCATGTCATAGGGCTCAATCCTCACAATTACCCCTCCCTTGTGAGCCTTCTTTTGCTGTGAGTATCCATTGATGTCATATGAAGAAAATATTACCACAAATTTTAATGATGCAAGAGGAAAAACAAGAAAAACAGAGGACTAGGGTTTTGATGGATGATATTTCTCAAAGGGCTAGCTTTGTATAAGGATTTATATGTTTATCAACCTATTTGACCTCCATACATAAGAAAAGATATCTTGCAATGAGGGAGATGAAGGAAGACTACACATAATCATGAAGGTATAAGGAATCAACTTGATGCAAAAAGGTCTTGCTCACCACCTCACTATCATCTTGTAAAACTCACCATGACTTCACCAACAAACAACTTTTAATTTCAGACTAGATAGAATTGAATCTAAAATTGAGAACTTGGTGAAAAAGGGTTGGTAAAAGGTTTTGGGACACAGATTAGCAGTGCCAAGATGTCACACAGAGTTTGAAGTGCCAAAACAGGGGGTTCATAGTGCTTAGGAAAGTTAGCAGAAACAACTAAATATGAGATAGGAAAGGTGGCCTGAAACAAAGTTTTGTTTCATGCTTTGATAAAAAAGGCTCAAAGATCATGCAATTGGGATGGGAATGTGTCAACAAGGTAAGTGGGAGAGTTTGCAGCGCGAATCACCAGTTCGCAGTGCCCAAGAGAAGAAAAAACAAATGAATTCTTTCATGTCCTTCAGATGAGTCAAAAATACTCATGGAGTACCTGGTGGTTGTGACTTGAAGATTGATATCCTTGAGCTTGAACAAGTTTGTTTGCAGATTGTAACGACCTCCTCGTTACGACAACCATTCTAGTAACAGGTGCAAATTTTTTTTGTGTAAGGTGTTTGCGCGCGTGTAGAAGTAACAACACACCTGACTCTACGTCGCCACTCGACGACCAACAAGACGCAACCATGACCAAGTAAAACTGAAGGCACACAACTATTAACTGCAACAATATATGACCATAGGTATAAGGTGCACAACACAAACATTAAGACATACTGGCGGTGCACAATAAGAACACAGAGGGAAGAATCCATGGTGTTAGGGTTACTATTTCTGCAAAGGAAAGCAGGGCTTTTAGTCTTATGTCTTCTCGAAAGAAGATTAGACAGGCTCCTAGCCGACTGCTCAGGCAGAAACTAGTAACCCGACCTAGAACAAGACGCAAGCAAGTCGAACACAATAAGACAACCCCGACGTATCACAGTGACAACAAGCAATAAACGCCCCTAGACATAAGGAGTACAACTAACAGCTGCAAGCAGAAATTGACACCAGGTGTTAAGTACAGTACGGTCACAGATGGAAGGATCCAACAGTAGAGTTTACTATTTTTGCACAGAAAAGTAGGGCTTTTAGTCTTATGTCTTCTCGAAAGAAGATTAGACAGGCTCTTGGCCGACTGCTCAGGCAGAAACTAGTAACCTCCGTCAGGTGTGTCGCAAGAGTGGAAACTGTGCCTTTAAACAGCCCGAGACTCTTGATACGGCACTGGATTCCTTCCACCGGAAATATGCACAGACATATATACTAAGCTACAAGAGGTGTCTATATCCCGCCCGACACAACCGACCAAGCCACCAACTGAATACTATCAAGTACAACATAAACAAGAAGGACGACTACGTCCTTTACGGAAGGCGCACGACATGAAGGACTCCAACGACAAATACCCCAGGTTCAACATTATTTACAAGAACAACCTTCCTCATTTACTAAATCTTAAAGGTTAAGGTACTTAGTTCAGGGCACCCTTCATTTTATAAGTCGTCAGACACTAAGATTCCTTAGCTTTAAAAAAAAGGCAATGTTATTACGTTTTATAGGATATCAACACTAACCCTTTATTTTATTTTACAAGAACTAACCTTTCGTTTTATTTTAGAATGAACTCACCCTGCCCTTACATAATTATCGATACATTATATTGAAATTATTCCGCACATAATGTAATGACAAGAGACTTCAGCAAGGTACTGATGCCATGACATAATAATTCAATAACC
>ML777899.1:478101-500440 GCA_009831015.1 Picea engelmannii | reverse complement strand
TGCCAGGTGTTCTTCCCTTCTTCTCCCAACTTACCTCTCCTCATCCACTCAAGCCCCACACTCCATGTCTCCTCTGCCCATTCACCACTTCCCATTATACGCCCCAGCCTTCGCTTTGGCCTCTACCTCTATTCATCAGGCTGTTCATCCCATCCAAGTGGCAGCGTGAGGGGACCTCCACATCCCAAAGGTGCAGAGTTGGTTGGACCATTCCTAATCCAAAGGAAGTAGTTATTGCGACAGTTGGTGGTGGTTAAACATCGTCTCCGCCATAAAGGGAAAGTCCGGGGATGAATTAAAAGCGCGTCGGCTCACCCATAGGACTGTCAGGAGTTCGATTGCGTCTGCCATAGGTGCACAATCATTCAGAGAATGCATCTGCAAATTGTCAGTGGGCATGCAGACGCAATGTTTTTTTAATGCAGCGTCTCGTTTTCTATGACGTTGTTGTTTCGATTATATGTAGGCATTTTCGCCATTTTTGTAGGGGTCGATGGTTGAGCTAAGCTCCCGCTCTATAAGTTTTAATGAAGAGTTGGTCGCTCTGGCTAATGTATAAGGCATTTGAGACTTCTTACTTTATGGATGTCAGCCTCTTTTCCATCTCTTTGTTTATTGTGTTAGAACAGCTCAGAATTGGAGGATCTAGTCGAGTTGCGCTATTGTAGGATGATGTAGGTTGGATCACTGCAATAGTCGCAGGGTTTCCAATCAGTTCTTGTGTTTTCTCAGCGCTGGAGCAGCTTGGAATTGGAGGATCCAGTCAAGTCAACCTTCAGCTCCTCAAAACTCCAGACCAAGAGGATCTTGGCTTCTGAGTTTTTCTTCCTCAAACTTCCAAAGGCCTATTGCCCAAGGCAATCTTGCTCACCCTTCTCACAAGTCTTCCTTCTGCCACCCTTTAATCATCTTATTGACGAAAGTTGGATCAAGACCTCCCTTGTTTTTTTTTTATACCAGACCCTGGTTCCTGTGTCAATGTTGCTTTTCTGAACTTCTTTCCATTCGACCACCCCCATTTATTAAATCATGACACAAAACTGATGGGCGTTGGGCTTTGCTCCTGTAAGCAATCCAAGAGTGACTTATGACGGTAACATTTATGGCGCCGTTGTCGGGAACGAAGTTGAAAATTTTCCCCGGGATTGAACAACATTGAGCCTCTAATTATGACGGTGCATCAGGTATCAGAGCCTTTGAAGATTTCTACTGTGCACCTAGTGACTCCATTGTGACGACTCCACTGTGGCGAACCTGTCGTGATAATTGTGGCTTTCAGAGGCAGACACACGCGGTCTCATCCACAGTTGCCTTTGGCTACACCTGCAACTGACCCAGAGGTGGTTCTCAGGAAAGGAAAGGCCCCAGAAGAAGAAGCTTCCATCGTCGAACTAGGTAATCCGCCATCTCCTGCTGTAGGAACTCCATTTCCTCCTCCTCAGTTTCTTAACAGACCTCTTTCTGAGGTTTCTCGTTTCCTGAATTTCAGGAGTGTTCCTGTTGAGTTTTCCCCTCCTGGTCTGGGATTGGAGGGAGAAACCCTTGTCACTCCCCTCTCCTCTGAAGTTGTACTTTGGCGTAGACCCAGGACCACTGAAGATTGGACCACTGAGAGTCTTTGTCCAGAGCATGGATGGAGAGGTGAGGAAATGGTTTAGAGGATTGGCCCCTGGATCTATTGCTGGGATCGAAGCCTTGGATAATGCTTTCCTGAGACAGTGGAGAGATAAGAAGGATTTCATGTATTACATGACAGAGTTCGGGTCTCTGAGGAAGATGGAAGGAGAGTCTATCTCTTACTTCTCCAAAAGATTCAATAAAATGTATAATAAAATTCCTGCCGAAATAAAACCCTCATAAGCCTCGACCAAGATTTCTTATGCTAGCGCCTTTGGCCCCGACTTCTGTCTTTTATTAAGAGAAAGAAGAGCCACCTCCTTAGCCCAAATGCAAGATGCAGCCATAGAGGTGGAATCTAATGTTCTAGCAGCTGATAGACTAAGGAACAAGGCCGATGCAGACAGAATAAAGGGAAGAACGGAAGCCTCCACTTCTAGCCCATTGATGCCCCACCCTCAAGTGGATGAACTGACCAAGATGGTGAAGTCTCTATCTGCAGAGATGGAGAGAATGAAGGTGGAGGGGAGGCAAGCATAAAAGGGCCCTCAAAACACCGAAAACAAAGGAGGTTTCAGGAGGCCAAACAATGTTGTTCCCCCAACTGTGCAAAGAGAAAGAGGAAGAGACAGAGAAGATCAGAGAATTCAAGCCCCTTTTCAAAACAATTTTGTGGTCGAGGGGGAAGAAGGGGAAATAGATGAGCTTGATCTTGAAATTCACTGCTTCAAAGACACTCCTCCTTTTCCTCATCTCACTTAATCAGCATACGAGGAGTCTCTCATGGACAATCAGCTAAACAAACTGAGCAAGGGAGAGAAGGCTAGTGGCATCCAAGGCAGGTATGATCTGAGGTCTAAGAAAAAGACAGTAGCACCTGATGTTCCTAAGCAATCCACTAGAACAAAGAAACCTGCTAATGAAGTAGAGGATAGTCACAAAGGTAAGAATCCCCAACCCCTCTTTCCCATAGTCCAGAGTCATGTTCCTGAAATAAGAGAAATCCCAAAGCTTACATCTTCTTTCAATTTCGAGCATGAAATTCAAAAGATCAGAATCCCTGTGCCCCTGACTGAATTGATTAAACATGAAAGGTTCAAGAAGCACTTCTCTGAGCTTTTACAGTCTGAGGTCTCATGCTCTCCCACATAATCCATCAATTTGCAAGATGAAAAGCCTGCAGTTATTCTAGGTCCTATGGTAGAAGACAGGAATGACTCATCCCCTCCCTTCTACACTTCCCTGAACATACATGACAAGGTACTACACAACTGCTTGATGGATTCAGGGGCTTCTCACAACCTTATGCCCAAAATTGTCATGGAAGAGTTAGGGCTAGAAGTAACCCGAGCCTACCATGACCTCTATTCCTTTGACTCCAGAAAGGTTCAGTGTCTAGGAGTTATCAAAGATCTGGTCGTGACCTTGTTTCAGCTGCCCATGAAAAGTGTGGTCATGGATATTGTAGTGGCTGATGTCCCCCCCAAGTTTGGTATGTCGTTATCAAGATCTTGGATAAAAAGACTAGGGGGAACCTTGCAGATGGACCTCACATATGCTACTATCCCAGTGTTTGGAGGAGAGCATAGAAGACTATACAGGGAAGCCCAACTAGCCTATATAATCAGTGATGAGGCCAATCCTACCAACCATCCTATTTTTGCCTTGGACACTGATTTAGGTTCTAGTTTACTACAACTCACCCATGCTCCCAAGTCTCCTCTTAAGCTCAGAAAGTCGCCCACCACTTCCCATAAATTTCTTCCCTCCATCACCCCGTCTGGAAAATGTTCTTTGATGGAGCCTGTTCTAGGGAAGGCGCTGGAGCTGGGGTGTTTTTTGTGTCACCTGCTCAGGAAACCATATCTCTGTCACACAAATTAGAATTTGAAGCTACCAAAAATGTAGCAGAGTATGAAGCTCTTATCCTAGGATTAAGAGCCGCAAGGAAAATGGGAATTCAGGAAGTAGCAGTGTTCGGAGATGCAGAGTTGGTAGTCCAACAGATCAAAAGCGCTTATCAGGCTAAGCATCCTCGACTTAGGAGTTACATAAATGAGGTATGGGACCTAATTAACAGTTTCTTCTCAGCATTTAACATTTCTTTCATCCCAAGAGAGGAGAACACAATGGCAGATTTCTTGGCTACGTCAGCAAGCAATTTCAAAGTGCCCTTGCCACCCAAATTCAGATATGATGTAGAGGTAAAACACAGGCCCTCCATACCTGACAACGTCAAACATTGGAAGGTATTCGAGGATGATCTCGAGATCAAGAAGTTCTTGGAGACTGTCGAAGAATTTTCAGAGATGCATATCGACCAAGACTCTGTCTCTGAAGAAAATCTTGATGGGGTTAATTTTCTGAATAAGATTGTAGAGCGTAACATTGTGCAACTGCCCAGCAATCATATTCCAAGAGGACTGGGTCCTTTGGAAAGTCTTTTTGATAGAAATGATGTGGCATTAAAAGGGGAGATATCGGAAAATGATGCTGGTACTATTCAGTGCAACATTGGCACTGAGAGTGAGCCCAAGTTCGTCAAAATATCGAGAAGTCTGACAAAGGAGTAGAGGTCTGAGTACGTTGGACTTTTGAGGGAATTTGCTGATGTTTTCGCCTAGACCTACAAAGACCTCAAAACATACGACACTTCTGTCATCGAGGATAAAATCCCATTGAAAGGGGAGGCAAATCCATTTAGGAAGAAGCTAAGACAGATCAATCCTATACTATTGCATATCATGGAAAGGGAAGTAAAGAAGTTGCTTCAAGCTTAGATCATTGCACCACTGAGATATTCAGAGTGGGTGGCCAAATTGGTACCAGTAAATAAAAAGAATGGAGAAATCAGAATCTGTGTAGACTTCAGAAACCTGAATAGGAGCTCACAAAAGGATAACTACCCCTTACCAAAGATGGAACATATACTACAAAGGGTAACAGGAGCCTCCAGGATGTCCATGATCGACGGTTTCTCTGGCTACAATCAAGTCTCTGTTCTGCCTGAGGACAGGGAAAAGACGGCATTTACCACTCCATGGGGCACATTCATGTATGCCAAGATGCCTTTTGGATTGATGAATGCAGGGGCAACATTCCAACGTGCCATGGACATAGCTTTCATTGGGGAAAAGGATAGATTTGTGGTCATCTATCTGCAAGACATCACAGTGTTTTCAAAATCTGATAGAGAACATTGTTGTCATCTCAGGAAGGTTTTCCTGAAATGTAGAAGTTTTGGCATTTCATTAAACCCCAAGAAATCTCTATTCGCCATGCAGGAGGGGAAGTTACTAGGCCACATAGTATCAGCGGAAGGAGTCAGGATTGACCCTAGCAGAGTTCAGGCAATACAAGCCTTATCAATCTTGAGGTCCAAGAAGGAGGTCCAATCCTTCCTTGGTAAGATTAATTTTCTGAGGAGGTTTGTGCCTAACTATGTTGAGGAGGTAAAACTTATAACAACCATGCTAAGGAAAGGAAATGAAGTGAGGTGGACTTCTGAATCGCGACATTCCTTTGAGAAAATAAAGAAGGCCCTAACTGAAGCCCCTGTGCTTATTAGTCCCGACTACTCAAAGGATTTTCTTATTTTCTCCTTTGCCTCACCTGACATGGTGGTTGTTGTTTTATTACAGACAAATGAGATTAGGCTAGAGCAGCCTATTGATTATTTCAGCCGAGCATTGAGGGATGTCGAAGTTAGGTATGACACTATGGAGAAGCAGGCCTACACACTGGTAAAGGCCCTTAAGGCATTTAGAATCTATGTCCTGCAGTAAAAAATCATAGCTTATGTCCCCTCAGCTATTGTTAAAGACATTCTTATTCAGCCTGACACAGACGGGAGGAGGAGTAAGTGGATAGGTAAGATTCTAGAGTTTGACCTGGAAATAAAGCCTACCAAATTGATCAAAGGTCAAGGTTTAGCCAAGCTGTTGGCTGAAGCTAATTTCCAAGATTTGGGGATAAGTTTCATCAATGAATTCTCAGGAATTTAGCAGGGTCGGTTGTCTGACATGGAACCTCAAAGGGAGCCCCCATTGGCTCGATGTCCTTGGTATAAGGATGACATATACTTTCTGCAAGAGTTGCAGCCTCCAGATGGCTTGCAAAGAAACAAAGCAAGAGCTCTGAAGCTCAAGGAAGTCATATATTGCCTTATCGATCAAATTTTATACTGGAAAGACCCCCTGGGGGTGCTTTTAAAATGCATGAATTCACAAGAGGCCAACAGGATCATGGCTGAATTTCACAGCAACCTATGTGGAGGGCACCACTTCTGGAAGGCCTTAGCCCACAAAATTCTCAGAGCCGGGTACTACTAGCCCACCTTGTTCGTCGATGTCCATAGAGGAGTTAGAGCCTGTATCCAATGTCAAAGATTTGTAGGAAAACAACAGCTCAAGTCCTTGCCGCTAAACCCTGTGGTTGTTTCGAGACCTTTCCAGCAGTGGAGCCTAGATTTCATTGGAGAAATTCACCCCGCTTCCAGTGGGCAGCACAAATGGATCCTGACTGCTACAGATTTCTTTACCAAGTTGATTGAAGCTATCCCTACCAGGAGTGATTCCCACAAGGTAATCATTGGGTTCCTGGAGGACCTCATCACAAGGTTCGGCTACCCAAGTAAGATTTTCACTGATAACACAGCTACTTTCGGGTCTGAACCATTAGCCAAGTTCCATGAGCAGTTCGGGATCAAACTGATTCACTCCACCCCATATTATCCACAGGGCAATGGTTTAGCAGAATCCTCCAACAAAAGCCTGATAAGGATCATCAAAATATTGTTGGAAGACAACAAGAAGGCCTGGAATTTAAGATTAAAGTTTGCCCTATGGGCCGATCGAGTAGCCACGAAGAGATCTATCGGTGTCTCTCCTTTCCAATTAGTCTATGGAACGGCCTTCTCATTTAGCCATTCCTGTAGCAAAATTCCTCCAGGATCATCAGGAGGAGCCTAATGACATGATCAGAAGGATTCATCAGCTAGTGGAGGTCCAGCAGGCCAGGGAGCAGGAAATGGACAGAATTTAGGACCATCAGCAAAGGATCAAGCAGGTTTTCGATAAGAAGGCCAAGAAGGAAGAATTTCGGATAGGAGACCTGGTGCTGACATGGGATGCCCCTAAACAAGATAAGGGCAAGCATGGAAAATTTGAAGCCCTGTGGATCGGGCCCTTCAAAATATCCGAGGTTTTCTCAAATAACACATATCGGCTACAGGATTTGGAGGGTGAAGAAGTTTTCAACAGCCCAGTAAATGGGCATTTTCTGAAGAAGTGTTTTGTCTGAGCCTTCGATGGCTCCTTTGTTTGTAAATATTGTCCTTTTGGTTCCTTGTTTATTTTTGTTTTCCGACTTAATAAATGACTCCATAGCCCAACAACAAGGCACTGAAACTACAAAATGAGTCCTTAGAGCATCACAGGGATGACTCGATCCCCCATGGAGCCTAATGTTAGCGACATTTCTTGTAAAGGGAGAGAAAAATGCAAAGGAGCGGGTGAAAACCCACTTACCTAAGTTCGGGACACAAATGTGCCTGTGGTTAACCGGTAAGCAACTCTGGGCGGCGAGGATCCGTGCGCCCAGATCTATGGTCAGGATCTGATTCTGAAGCCCCCTCGCCTTTCTACCTTTAAGCGGAGGGGGGGGGGTCCAGAATCGAGAGCGCACCTCTCCGACGGCTACGATCAGAGCACCCAGATCAACGGTGCACAGGAAATTCCAGACCCCCATTGCCTTTCTACCTTTAATAAGGGGGGGGGGTCCGGAATCAGGCACGCATCTTCCCAGCGTCTGAGATCAAAGTGCCCAGATCAACGGTGCATAGGCGATCCCACCCTTCTCATTCGCTCTACTTTTAATCAATGTGGGGCCTTCCCCCATCGTGTCACCTCCCGAGCTGCCTCCCCCTGCTGCCTATCTTCCACTTCACCTCATAGCATGGCCCCCCCTCAGTCTATCATCTTCCTACCAGCTGCCATGTGTCCCCCCTCTCTCCCCGTCACGTGTCCATTCACCCTCACGGTCCCCTTTTTCCTTTTTCCCATTTTCTCCTGACACATCATGCCAGGTGTTCTTCCCTTCTTCTCCCAACTCACCTCTCCTCATCCACTCAAGCCCCACACTCCATGTCTCCTCTGCCCATTCACCACTTCCCATTATATGCCCCAACCTTTTCTCTGGCCTCTACCTCTATTCATCAGGTCGTTCAGCCCATCCAGGTGGCAGCGCGAGGGGACCTCCACGTCCCAAAGGTGCAGAGTTGGCTGGACCGTTCCTAATCCCAAGGAAGTAGTTATTGCGGCAGTTGGTGGTGGTTAGACATCGTCTCTGCCATAAAGGGAAAGTTCGAGGATGAATTAAAAGCACGTCATCTCACCCATAGGACCATCAGGAGTTTGATTGCGTCTGCCATAGGTGCACGATCATTCAGAGACTGCATGTGCAAATTGCCAGTGGGCATGCAGACGCAATGTTTTTTAATGCAGTGTCTCATTTTTTATGTCGTTGTTGTTTTGAGAATATGTAGGCGTTTTCGCCATTTTTGTAGGGGTCGATGGTTGAGATAAGATAAGCTCTGTAAGTTTTGATGAAGCGCTGGTTGCTCTAGCTAATGTGTTAGAACAACTCGAAAATGGAGGATCCAATCGAGTTGCGTTGTTGTAAGATGATGTAGGTTGGATCATTGCAACAGTCGCATCGTTTCTAATCAGTTCTTGTGTTTTCTCAGCGCTGGAGTGGCTTGGAATTGGAGGATCCAGTCAAGTCACCCTTTAGCTCCTCGAAACTTCGGACCAAGAGGATCTTGGCTTCTGAGTTTTTCTTCCTCAAGCTTCCGAAGGCCTGTTGCCCAAGGTAGTCTTGCTCACCCTTCTCACAAGTCTTCCTTCTGCCACCCTTTAATCATCTTACTAACGGAAGTTGGATCAAGACCTCCCTTGTTTTTTTTTATACCAGACCCTGGTTCATGTGCCAATGCTTCTTTTCTGAACTTCTTTCCATTCGACCACCCCCATTTATTAAATTGTGACATAAAACTGATGGGCGTTGGGCTCTGCTCCTGTAAGCAATCCAGGAGTGACTTCTGATGCTAATAATGGTTACCTTATTGAGTTGTCTATAATATATGCACAATCGGAGGGTACCATCTTTCTTCTTCACAAATAGGATTGGTGCTCCCCATGGAGACATACTAGGCCGGATATAGCCTTTTTCCATCATTTATTTTATTTGTAATTTAAGCTCAACTAGCTCAGGTGTGCTCATCCTATAGGGTGTCCTAGACACTGGCACCGCTCCTGGTGCAAGTTCTATCGAGAAGTCAATGTCCCTTCTCGGAGGTAGACCTGGTACCTCTTCTGGAAACACATATCTATATTCTCTTAGTATGGGGTGGTCTTCGAGGCTTGGTCTGTCATCCTCAACTGATTTCAACACCTATATCACATATAGTGGGCATCCCTTTCTGCAATACTTTCTCATTTGAAGGGATGATATTCATCTCACCGAGACAGGTTTCTAGATCCCTTGAAGGGTTATCCTTCTCCCTTCTTCACTTACACATTCTAAAGTTTTATGGTAACAATCCATTCTGGTTTTATATGTGGCTAGCCAGTCCATACAAATCAACAGGTCATACGATCCTAGGGGTAGTATTTTAAGGGTTGCTTGGGTGGGGAATCCACCCATGGTGAATTGGAAAGCTGGTATGACCTCTGTTACCTTTCTTTTGGTGCCAGTGGCTAATTGTACCAACCATGGCTTGGCATGTTTATGTGGTTGTAATTTACACTTATCAACAACCTGAGGAGCTATATAACTAACATTTGAACCATGGTCAATTAGAATAGACACTAGATGGTTGGTGATCATACCTTCCATCTCCACCACTGAAGCTTGGTGGTCTGCTTGTTTATTATCCATGGCTGCATAAATTCATGACATACTCCTGGCCATGTGATTAACAGTGGTAGCTTCTTGGACATTGTAAATTCTCCTATTGTTCTGTTGTTGGTGCGTGTAGTCCCTCAATGGATGTTCTTTTCCACAACCCCAACATTTCAAGGGTTCTTTCTTTGGGTTATCAATCTTTCCTGGGGTTGATCCAAAAGGTTTATTTCCGCTCTGGGAGGGGAAATTATGTTGGTGTACACTTTGGGTTGGGAAGCTCATCCTTGAATCCTTCTTATAATTTTTAAATATTGGGGATTTAAACCCCTTTTTCTGGAATCCCGAACTATTCTTCTGCTTCTAGCCTTCGCGAGGTTCTGTCTGATGCCCAAGTTGTTCATAACAATATATTTCCTTTCGGATGGTGTCTTCTAGGGTCTTTGGCTCGCCAAACTCAATCTTTTTCTGATAGTCCTTAGGTAGCCCACTGATTAATCATTACACCTTTGCCTTTTCTTCTTTTATATAGGGTACGTACCTCGGCAACTTAAGGAATCGAGTGACATATTCCTCTATGGTGAGTTTTCCTAGCTTGAGTTCATAGAACTCTTTAGTCTTTTCATCGAAATACTTTTCCAACAGATACTTCTTCCTGAAGTATTTTTCAAACCGTTCCCAAGACAGGTCTTCTTCATGAATTCCTTTCACATTCTTAAGGTATTCCCACCAAATGGAATCTTTTCCATTCAGGTTGAAAGTGGCTACTCAGGCCTTCCGTTTTCCAAGAAGTCATGGACTCTGGAATACTTCTTTAGTCAAGCAGCCAGGCCTCCGCCTCCTCTCCCTTATTAATCTTGCCGTCGAAAGAGGGTGGTTTGGCCTTCTTCAATTCTTTGAGATTATGACCGTTGGGGTACTTTCGTTTCTTCTGTTTTCTTTGAGAGTGTGAACCATTTCTGCTACTAGAAGATACCTCCATGTCGCTAGTTTCCTTTTCAAAGGAATCATTCGACACTTGTCCCCTGTTTCCAGGGTGGACCTTTCTCGAGGTGCTCTTCCCAGTGTGGCCACTTAAAAGAACATGTTTTCATATCTCGGGTGAACTTTGACTCCTCTTTGTCTATCATCGGTCCACATGACTAGTGTTAGGTTCATGCTGCAATTGTATTTGTATGTTGGATAAACTCTGTAGCAAGACTGCATTAATTTTCGTTTACTTCTCTTGCTCTTCTATCAACCTCTCGTTGTCAGCCTTGCAGCTTTGTAGTTCGACCATGAGACTCCTCACAGTCTCAGCTAGATCTAGAGGGGTCTCTACCGCCCTCCTTTCATCAGACTCTTCGTCTCTATTGTGGGAGCCATCCCCCACTTTGTGGCATGTTACCATTCTATACGTTTGCAGTTTTCTATGGTTGATCGTCTGCTTGCATGCATACAAAACACTTATTGTTAGCTAACATTACATTCATTCATAATCAACACATAATTCATATTTCTTAAATGCATACACATAGTAGAAATGCATACACACACAACAGTAAGTTGTCATTCTTTCTATAATAAGGGCTTAACTAGCCTTTTTAGGAAGGGAGTAAGGTAAGATGTCGCCTTTTAATGTGCTCTTCCATGAGCCCAAATAGGACGAGTGTTGTAACCATGCTCTGATACCAATTTGTAACACCCCCACGCTTCGTGCGAGAACTAAATAGATTTTCTCGTTCACGAGCCACATTATCTCTTCGATTTCCTACTGAAATCTTGATATTTGATCCTCAGACCCTATTGAAATGCCACAAGCATGAACATGCACAAGATGCGAGCTTCAACTATGCGACCACAGGTTGTGACTGCACGCCTATAAAAAGGCATTTTGCATTTCGGGACTTTGGGACTTTTGCATGCGAGTCAATTCTGACTCTTGTTTCCCCGAATCCCCGACCCCCGGTTTCTCTCCAAGGCCAGATCTATGAACCTACGCTATCCTCTGAATCGACGACTGTGATCGTGTCACAATTTCGCATATTAGGATAATGAACGTGATCCAACTCTGACTCTTCGTTCCCTGAAATCCCGATCTCTATTAGCTCCTCCCTTAATCTTACACCCATATGATCGGTTGCCACGACCTGGGGCTTATTCTCCGAACTCGTCAGGACTTCACATTTCGCGAAGTTGGAACACAACCCAATGCCTATCTTTCGAAAGCCCGATCACTGAACTCCTGATATCCCCTCGCCCAAATCAACGGTCATGGCTCTCCTATAATTTGATGGTTCATATCAAATCGTGAGTTCGGGTCTCGTGAGTTCACAAAACTCTACCCTTTGACTTCAAAATACAAGGCATAAAACACTTATCAGATCCATAAGGCGTGATGCGACTACTGAGAGGGGTGCTCGTTTCCACCCTACCATAGGATCAGTCACTCCCAACGGATTTATCACTGGCCACCCCCGAGCTTAGACCATGATGCTCTGAGATTCAATCTCTTACTTCCAATTCAACGGAAGTTAGGGATGATGGTTATTCTCCTTCTCCCTATATAGAAAAATAGACGAGGATGAAGGTTACTCTCCTTCTCTTGTGTTCAAATTCTCTCTAATTCTAGAGCTTAGGTTATGTTCTGCAATCCCCCCCCCCCCCCCCATGCTTCCTTTATTGCATCCCTCTGCAATATTATGTGTGGCACGAATTCTCCCATCCGTGGTCAGGTCTGAGAGCTTTACGGATAAGTGGTCTTCCCCATCCCCTCATTATCTCTTGAGAAGCCTCCCTACCTACCATCCTGACGAAAATTCTTTCCTGGGTAAGAGAGTTGTTTTGGTCTTAAGCAAGTATAAACCAGTAAGGTACTAGTTCGGTGGAACTTAACGCAACTATTCTGGGTCCCTTCCACCACATTTTCATTAGCCATCATGGTCTCTTTTAGTACATTCCCTTCCTAGCAGTCATGCAACACATATTCATAACATAATTTACATTCATCGACCTTTTATACAAAGGTCCATCAAATCAAACATTCACACCTTCGAGTTTTCCATAGTTCCTGGCCAATATAGTTATATTTATAGACCAGGGGAAACAGGGTGTTATAGTAGCATCGAGATAAAAGTGATCACCACCTCACTATCATCTTGCAAAACTCATTATCACTTCACCAACAAACAACTTTTAATTTTGGACTAGATAGAATTGAATCTAAAATTGAGAACTTGATGAAAAAGGGTTGGTAAAAGGTTTTGGGATAGGGATTAGCAGTGCTAAGTTATCGCACAGAGTTTGTAGTGCCAAAACAGGGGGTTCGTAGTGCTTAGGAAAGTAAGCAGAAACAGTTGAATTTGAGATAGGAAAGGTGGCCTGAAACAAAGTTTTGTTTAAGGCTTTGATAAACAAGGCTCAAAGATCATGTAATTGGGTTGGTAATGTGTCAACAAGGTAAGTGGGAGAGATTGCAGCACGGATCACCAATTCTTAGCACCTAAGAGAAGAAAAAACAAATGAATCCTTTCTTGTCCTTCAGATGAGCTAAAAATACTCATGGAGTACCTGGTGGTTGTGACTTGAAGACTGGTATCCTTGAGCTTGAACAAGTTTGTTTGCAGATAGCCTAACCTCCAACTCGCATTCTCCAGCCAGTTCGCAACAATTTCCATAGCACTTATTTGAAAACACCAGGTTTGCAACGCCGAGCTAGAAGTGATTTGAAAACTTGGAGAAAACAGTTAGAATCTTTTATGACAAAATCCCAGGCTATATTTTAAAATATAAGTGTTGAAAACAAGGAGATCTTTGCAGAGAAGACTCATGAGCGCAATGATGGTAATGAAAGCATAATGTAATTTGAATGCGCTGCGAACTCTCTGATGAGTTGGCAACGTACAAATCGAGCATGATTTGACATTCTTACGGGTAAAGGGACAAAATGGAGGGGTCTGAGTACATCATGGAAGAGGTGACATGTTAGGGTGGTAGTGGAGGCATAAAATATACGAAATATGAAGGTGTGTCTAACTAATCATGATGATAAAGATATAACCCAAGGATTATAGGTCAACATAAACACTAATCTTAGTTTATTTGTGTCAAAACCCAAAAATGACTATAGGAGGAAGACAAAGCAAAAAAATTTAAACAACACTAATGACTCAAAATAAAAAAAACCTAAAGAATTTTTGACCCAAGCAATTCCATGTGATAACAGGCTATCTGATGGTTAGATTTCTATTCTTGTGTATATTTCTATATTTTTCTTACTTGAATGCATGTTAATATGTTGCTAAGCATATGATGTATCTTAGTTGTGAGTAAGCCAGTGAAGACTTTTTTGTTTGCTTGTTCATGGTCTTTTTTTTTTTCAAGTACTTTTCTCTTGCTTCTTAAATGATATTTGGGATCAAGAGTTTCATATGTAAGTAGACCAATTGAAATCTTACATACTTCTTTATCTTTCATATACTTTTTCCATATGATCATTGGATTGACTACCATTTACTAAGTTTGTGGGATGTGATTTTTTCTTACCTATTTGAGATTGATACTTTGCATTGTCTTTGACCCAACCTTCAAACCATTTCAAAAAAAACTCATTATAAATCTTATTCATAAAACCATTTAAATAAATTAATGATGTCCTAGATTTCCCTCTCACAGTCAAGTGTAACTTTAGGGACTAACATCTTTTGGCTTCGTTGGCAACGATGGAGACATGAAGTAATTTTCCCTGGGAGAATGACAAAGACCATATCTAAAACTTGATGGTGGACAAGAATATATACATTCTTGTGTGACTGTATATTATTCACCCGACGACTCCTCTGTAGTAGTTATGGCTCCTAAAAGAGAAGGTAAAGTACTTGAACCTTTTCTAACCTTATCATCATCTATGAAAAGACAAGTGACCAGAAAAAACCCAGAACCTAAACTTGTTCCAACAATGTCTAATATTGAAAATTTATTGAGAAAATCCAAAAGTACTCAAGGATAGTCCTCTTCTTCAAAGGATAAATATTCTTCTACAATTTCTCAAGGACAACCTCCTAAACCTGTTGTTCAATCTTCAACCATATAAGTTGTACCTGAGATCAAAACAAAACCTATTGTTTAACCTTCAACTGTATCCTTTCCTTCAACTATTTCTAAATTGAACTTAACAATGAAATTATTTTTTGAGTTTATTGAAGAAGAACAAACAAACATTGTGTCCATAGCTAGAGCATTAATGGATTTTACCAAAGATACTAAAAGTGAACCTGATACACTTTTATCTTCATCACCCCAATCCATTCCTTCTGAAGAAGCTAAACCACATTTTTGTTCCTTTGAAAATCCTTTGTTTTTGGAACCTTCTTCCCGTCCCAATTCAGAAAGGAAATCTTTGATTTCATCAATTGAAGATAAAAAACCTATATCAGCTCAACCAAGTTCTTCTAATCAAGGGACTGTTTCCCTTTCTACATCTCAAATTTTGTCTATTCCTAAATTTCAAACACCAGTTGTGACAAATATGGATGTAAATAGGATGGATGCAATTGTTGCAGCTAGATATGCACCATTGATTTTATGAAAAGTATTGTATGCTTTCCCACCCAATGATTATATGAAGTATTTGCCAAGATTTAATGGAGAGGGAGAGGTCACTGCTAAAGAGCACTTGAATTCCTTCTACAATTTTGTAGCTAATTTTAATGTGGATCATGCAGATGTCTGGATGAGACTTTTTGTGTAGAGTTTAGATGGGGAAGCAAGGAAATGGTTCAGAAGTCTCCCTCCTAATTCTATTGTTGATATTGATGCATTAAACAATACCTTTTTGAGACACTAGGAAGATAAGAAAGTTATTTATATTATATCACTGAATTTGGGGCTTTGAAGAGGAAACAAGGAGAATCTCTATTAGATTTCACCAAAAGATTCAATAAATTGTGTAGTAATATTCCAAATGAAATCAAACCCACTGAAACATCTGCCAAAATTATTTTTTCCAATGCATTTGATGCTGAGTTTTCTTTATTGTTGAGAGAAAGAAGGTTTGTCACTTTGAGATTAATGCAGGAAGCAACCATTGAAGTAGAATCCAATATATTAGTAGCAGAGAGATTGAAATCAAAGAGTGAAAGAGACAAGAAAAAACAGAGAGAAGAACTTCCTTCTTCTCATACAACATCTGACTCCAAGATTGATGAAATGGCCAAAATGATGAAAACCTTGACATATAAAATGGCTAGGCTGAAGATGGAAACAAAACAACCTAGTAGACCTGCACATGAAGGTGGATACAAAAATTCCAATCAGTTCAGAAGGCCTAACAATGTTCCTCAAATTTTGACAAGGGAAAGAAGAAATCAAGAGGATCAAAGGGTTTTTCCTCCTTTTCAAAACAATGCAGTCGAAGAGGTTGAAGAGATTGATGTGTTGGCCCTTGACCAAGTTTTGAGGATCCTTGGTCATGTTTGACCTATTTTGGGACTTTGATAGGCTGTCGAAGGCGGAGCGCAAGTTGAAGCGGAGATCGAGGGATCTCAGCCCCTTTTTAGGGATTTTTGGGTTTTGGATTATGTAACAGGTATGGGGATGTCATCCCATGGTTTTACCCATGTTTAGGCCCATTTTGTAATGTATAAATAGATGTCTAGGCGATGTAAGAAGAGAGACAAAAGAGGAAAAGACATATGTGTGATGATGTGGTAAGTGCAAGTGATAGTGTACATGCTTTGTGCATACTATGTGAAGCTTGCAAGGCTAAGTGCAAGAGACTGTAAAAGATTGTGGAAAGGCTTTGTGTTGTAACCTAGCTCAGGGAAGGAGGATCTAGCTGAGTGCGCACAGATCTCTTTTCCTGTGCGGAGTAGGATCTTGTGTGCTCTGTGCATGTATACGATTGACTGAAGATAATAAAGAGAAGAAGAGTTGGTGGACGTAGCCCCAAGTTGGGGGTGAACCACGTAGATGTTGTGTTATGGTTTCTTTGTGTGTTATGGATGTTTTGTTCTTCATATAAGTTATGCTTAGTGTAGTACTGAATGTTTAGATGCATTTGATATGATAGTTGAGTGCTTAGTGATGTGAATGAATGTTAGATCTAATCTTTTTCCTTATGCTAAGGGCTTAGATGTGTTAGATCTGGTTGAATACTGCATTGCTCTATAATTAGGGTTTTATATGCGAAGTGAATGCTGTGAACTATAAACTGCTAAGTGCTCTGTTAAGGTGTTGTGATCACAGATCTAGGTTGCAGACACTGGAGTCTTGCAACCACCCCTGCCTCTACCTTGGGTGAGACTTCATCTTCTTAGCAGGTGTTTTCGAAAGGGATGGTAGTTAGGGTTTTCTTGGTGCGTTGTTGTAGCATTGAACCCTAGGTCTGCCACTGTGCAGACAAACGGTTCCATTGCCGGGACCTGAAACTGTGATTGTTGGGAGCTAAAGAAAAGAAAAAGATTTGTGCGTAGACCTATTGCCTTAGTGTGCATTATTCTACTTGACTTGTGAAGCTCTATGCTAAGAAGATGAGTTCGATCTGAAGAAAAGAGGTAAGATCTTGAAAATTTTTCCTCTGAGAAAGGTAAGAATAGTGAAAATTTTTAGATATGGAAGCTTTGTGCTTTGTTGAAAGGTAAGATAAGTGAAAATTTGCGTTTCAAGAGTATGGATCTAGGTATGTTTGATAAATTTTGTCCTAATTTGAAAAGTAGGGCACATCTAGATGAAAAAAGGTTTGATATGAGTACATCTGATAGAAATAATGAAAGATATGTTATTCCTATGCATAGAAAGAATGTTTGAACTAACAAATGGATGCAGGATCCTAGGAAGAATTTTTTGCAAGTTAGCTACTATGATTCTAGTGCGCAGTACAAGAAAGGTTGGGGATCATTTAGGAGAAAGAGAGGATTAACCCTTTGTTACAGTTGCAGAAGACCGGGACATCTGGCTAAGGAATGCCCTGGTATAAGACCTAGTTGTCTTTGTTGTAAAGTTATGGACCATGAAGTTTTGGATTGCCCTAGAATTATTTCTAAGGTCGAGAGAATGAATATGAGCCAAGAAAACCCTAAGGAAGACCAAGAAAATGAGAATACAGCAGAACCCTAGAAAGAATCGGAGACTGTATTGCTACAAATGAAAGAAACCCTGAATAATCACAGAGATATCAACTTATCAGATATATTCAAAGAAAAAGAACTTATATAAGAAAGAATAGGACACTTCGAAATAGACTATGTTTTGGATGAGGAAACACAGGTGAATATCATGACAGAAAGTACTTCGGAAATTTTGGGAAGGCCTATTATGGTTCCTTCGTTGGGAGAAATAGGATTATTTAGAGGAAAACTGATAACCCTATGTGGAAGACTTACCCAAACCTCTATGCGTGCTCATGGAACTTTGACAGAGGAAGAATTTGAAGTTGTTAAATTCATTGAGAAAAACACCCCATTTGCTATGTTATTAGGAAAACCCTGGATTGAGACAGATCGGACTAGAAGAAAAGAAGATGAAGCCCTAGAATAGAAGAAGCAAGAACTAAGAGACTTCATGACGAAGAGGTTAGCACACTTACTGAAGGAACAAGAACACTAGTCGAAGCTACTAAGGACCAGAAAGCTGGATGACAAAGATGAAAGAACTCAGGAAGAATTACAATATTTGTCCATATAGGAAAGTAGAGCACCCTCGAACCCTATGACAGAATCTCAATAGTGTGAGCTTACTATGTTGAGTACAGATAAGATTCAGAATGGAAAGAGGAATACCAAGACGTAGATCACGGGGAAGAAGGCTAGAAAGCTTAGTAAGAAGAAAGCGAAGCTAGAGAAGTTGCGGGAAGTTCCAGAGGGGACTTCGCAGAAGGAGGGTTTGCAAAACCGAAACTTCATCGGGATATCAGAACGGCACAACATGGCACTTCTCCATAGAGGAGTGATATGACCGTTGGAAGCATTATAAATGTTAGCTTAACTCTCTCGAATGGTTAGAACAACATAAATCTTGCCATCAGGCCATTGCGACCGTGCCATAATAAGTAGAACTGCATTAATGAAGGCTTCTCGCCCGTTGGAGAGATCCCTTACCTTGTTGTCTACTTATTCCATCGACTGTTGCACCAAGAATACTTTTGCAAATTGTATATGTGCCAATGAAAGAACTCATTGCTACCGCGTTGTATTTACTGAGATTGACACTTATTCTAGTGCATTGAGCCTTCAGTCATCGATCTGAGTTATCTAATCTTGAGCGTGCATGTCAGACGAACTCAGTATCATAGAGAAGTCGGTGAAAGAAGTTCTAATTGATTTAATGGCCGAAAAAGTAATGTCCACAGCAATCCAGGCCTCATCGACAAGAGGAGTGCAAGCCTCTCCGTCAACTGCTCGCGGATCTGGACCATCCCGACCGACAGCCGAGAAAAGATCCAAGCATTGAGATGACTAGGAAAACATGAAGTTAATCCTTACTATCCTACCCGACTACATCCCACCTCTGGTCGACGCGATGAGTCGCAAGAGTGTCCCTAGAGACTTTGATTAAACCCTGGTTATTGTGTACCTCTCGAAGGGGATACGTACAGTTAGAACACAACAGGATAAGATCATGACATTAAAATTCAGCGACTTCAACCTAGGAGACCGCAAGAACCATAGTATGCTAGCTCCTCACAGGTACTTGACTAGGATGAAGGGGAAGAACTCGAAAATAATCCTCCAACCATGGACTATGAAACTTGCGCAGTCCACCATCTTAAATGTGATGAAGATTCCACATTTTGGAAGGCACCAGGAGGTTAATGCATGTGTTAAGTTCATATTGTCATGCTACCATGGTGGATATATATGGCTAGACAAATGCATCATAGTTGATCCGATGTTGATCCATAGGATCATCAGATTGAGCATGCAAGGACCCGACCCACAAGACTTCTACCCAGGGAAGGCTATAGATCGCACCCTGACATAGAGAATTAAGGATACCTATGGCGATGTAGAAAAAGGGATGTGAGGCTACAAGGTAGCTTCCATCTAGAATGGCGCAGTGCACCTGGCCTACCAGCTGATTGTAGGAAATATAGTGAGAAAGAAAAGACCTACGCAGGTTATAGGGTTCGTTGTTGACCTTGCTGAAAAATGTGTAGAAGGACTCCAAATGAACTAGGTGAAGTACATAGTCAATCAACTAGAATTGGATTGTCGCGAAGCGCAGGATCACCGCTATGAGTTCCATTTTAGCTGGATGTTGATCCTCATCGTATTTACTACTTGGGAGATGTCAGAAGATGTGACCTTCCTGGACATTGAGCCATTCGAGCCGCTCACTGCGAAGTTCACCATGCTTTGGTACTCGAGTGATATGGGAAAACAATGGAAGCCAAACGCGGTATTCCATACCTACTATATGAAGTTAAAGAGAGCCATTGAACCTGTCCCTCGTATGACACCAAATATGCTACACTGGTTCAGACCCCTCATAAAGTTTCGTGCAGATCGACACTTTATTTATATCATTGCGTGCATAGACAAGAATAAAGAAGAGCTTCAGTCATACTATAATCTCACAGAGGACGACCTCGAAGAGATAACTAAGGACTGGTCTGCAGAGCTCCTTATCCTTGTTGACCCCACAGAAATGTCCAATCCTGAACTAATTAGTAGCTCGGAGGCCACTCACAAAGAGCATGATACACCTGGACCTAGCAGAAGGAAGAAGACCGAATAGGTACAAAACCTTAGCAATGCATCAAATGAAATCACTTCAGAATCACCTAGATGAGGAGGTGATGACGAAGTAGATAGAGAAGAGACCAATGGCAAAGAAGATATGCAGCAACAAGGTGAAGTAACTCCGCCTAGGGATCTTGTTGATGAGGCTGATCGCTCTAAGAAAAGAAAGGTTTTTCCCATGAAACACACATCGAGGAAGAAGTCAAAATCTAGTAAAACTACGATGTGAACTGTGCTCACCGTTGATGAATTCGATTTCATCATCGCAGTTGTTTCAGACGCCTCATAGAACATCTTGTAGAAACATGAAGCCAAGCAGGAGGAGATGTACGACAGAATCGAGGTTGAACTCAGAGGGGTACAATAGGCCCTTCACTCCAGTCGTGCAGTGTCCACTGTGACCCCACCATCAGAAGCACCAGAGTTGGGAGATGATCCTACCCAACTTCGTAGACTAGCTAATGCGACCTAAGCTCGCCTTCGTCGTGCACAGGAAGCAACATAATAGGCCACAAAGGCCCTAAAGAAAGTGCAAGAAGTAGTCATAGAGAAATGTCGGGTTGCGCAACAAGAGAAGGCTGACCTCCAAACCAAGTTTGAAGAGGAGAAAGCGCAGATCCGACAAGAGAAAGAAAAACTGCTTGCGGAGCATGTTGGAGTAAAAGAAGCAGTCAGCAGAGAACTTTGCTTTGTGATAGGCTTAGATCAAAAGGTGGAAGAACTAGTAAAGCATCAAGTAGCAACTCTTGTTGAAGGTATTCGAAAGCTTCAACAGAGAATAGCAGACTTAGAGCTACGAGCAGTGCTACACACCCCGCAGGACGTGCGAGACCAAAGAGAAGCCACTGCCCAGAGTGTAGTTGAGAGGATTATAGCATTAACTCTGGAATGTAAACAACTTAGCAATAGAAGTGCACAGACCTACTAGCGACTTACTGAAGACCCTGAACTAAAGGCACTGGAGTCACAGCTCCAGGAGGAAAAGTAGCAAGCAGCGACAGTACAGGCATAGTTGAAGCTCTTGTCAACAGTTGAAAGGATGAAGAGATCCAAAGAACAACACATTGTTCAACAACAGGTCCATACCTTTCAGAGCAAAGTCATGGAAGTGACTCAAAGGCTCCAACTAGTCTGAGATGAAGCTTGCCAACTATTTGAGGAAATCAAAGGCTGAGGAGAATAGCTCGATCAATTCATCACTACAGTTGAACAAATCTTAGAGGGACCCGTCAACGAAGCAGTTATTCAAGAGTTCATTGATCAGGAGGCCTTGGCACAGCAACAACTCGAGGCTTTTGAAGCAAATATACCCAAACCAGAGTGACTCGGGACGAATCACGGGTGAGTGTTGGGGGCCTATTGGCCCTTGACCAAGTTTTCAGGATCCTTGGTCATGTTTGACCTATTTTGGGACTTCAATAGGCTATCAAAGGCAGAGCGCAAGTCGAAGTGGAGATCGCGGGATCTCGACCCCTTTTTAGGGATTTTTGGGTTTTGGGTTATGTAACGGGTATGGGGATGTCGGCCCATGGGTTTACCCATGTTTAGGCCCATTTGTAATGTATAAATAGATGTCTAGGTGATGTAAGAAGAGAGACAAAAGAGGAAAAGACATATGTGTGATGATGTGCTAAGTGAAAGTGATAGTGTACATGCTCTGTGCATATTGTGTGAAGCTTGCAAGGCTAAGTGCAAGAGACTGTAAAAGATTGTGGAAAGGCTTTGTGCTATAACCTAGCTCTGGGAAGGAGGATTTGGTTGAGTGCACACAGATCTCTTATCCTTGTTGGATTACTGAGAGGGGGGGTGAATCAGTAATAGAGCAATTTAACCATATAATCCAGGTGTTATATCAATGAAGCATTATTATCCAATAACTGCAGAGTAAATAAGCAATGAACAAATGAAAAATCATACACATACACAGTACACCAGTGTTTTACGTGGAAACCCAAATCGGGACAAAACCACAGAATGCTTTTTCTTATATGTCTTGAAGAATTACATTCATTGGAAGCACCAACTTCCTTTGTTTTCCAGCTGCAACTGGAAGGAGGCTCCAACCCCCTAGTTTCTCAGGCTACAACCTGAGGGAAGCTCCA
>ML777899.1:439826-464894 GCA_009831015.1 Picea engelmannii | reverse complement strand
TGCATTCTCATCAAGGACAATACATATTATATTACATCAATCATCAATCAATCAATCCTTTGACATCAATCAATCACTTGACATCAATCAATGACATCAATCAATCAAACCATTGGCATCAATGACAACATGATCCAACAATCCTATGCGGAGGAGGATCTTGTGTGCTCTGTTCATGTAGACAGTTGACTAAAGATAATAAAGAGAATAAGAGTTGGTGGATGTAGCCCCGAGCTGGGGGTGAACCACGTAGATGTTGTGTTATGGTTTCTTTGTGTGTTATGGATGTTGTGTTTTTCATATAAGTTATGATTAGTGTAGTACTGAATGTTTAGATGCATTTGATATGATAGCTTAGTGCTTAGTGATGTGAATGAATGTTAGATCTGATCTGTTTCCTTATGCTAAGGGCTTAGATGTGTTAGATCTGGTTGAATACTGTGTTGCTCTATAATTAGGGTTTTATCTGTGAAGTGAATGTTGTGAACTATAAACTTCTAAGTGCTCTATTAAGGTTTTGCGACTACATATTTGTGTCCCATCTAAGGTTGTAGACACTGGAGTCCTGTAACCACCCTTGCCTCTACCTCGGGTGAGACTTCATTTGCTTCGCAGGTGTTGCTGAAAGGGCTGGTAGTTAGGGTTGTGTTGGTGCGTTGTTGTAGCGTTGAACCCTGGGTCTGCCCCTATGCCAATATGATGATACCGAGGAGGATTCCACTGTTTAGTTACATGATACAAAATTACCTCCCACTCATGTGACACAACAAGAATTTGAGGATGCCCTTATATTGAATCAATTTGAAGAAGAATATTCTGAAGATATTTCTTAGAAGGAACCTAAAAGGAAAAAGTATGACCTTAGATCCAGAGAAAGTGGGTCAAAGGTAGACATGTTTGTTCAAGCAAAAAAGACAAATACTCCAGCAAAATCAGGATCCAGTAAAGAAACATGGGATAAAATTGATCAGCAACAAAAATAATATGTCAAGGTTAGTACTACATAAGTAGAGGAATATGAGAAGCATGCTCCTTCTTTCATTCTGGAAAATGAAATCAATAAGATCAAAATCCCCATACCTCTGGTATAATTGATGAAAACTAATCCTTTTAGAAAATATGTTTTGAAAGCCTCGCAATCCCCTGCTCATGTTACTTTTTATGATACCATAAATATTGAAGATGAAAATCTTGCCATAACCATTGGACCACACATTGAGGATAGATCTAATGCCTCTCCTCCTTTCTACGTATCTCTGAATATTCATGAAAAAATATTGCATAATTTTTTAATGGATTCAGGAGCATCGCACAATGTCATGCCAAAGGTAGTAATGGATGAGCTAGGGTTGGATTTCACTAAGCCTTATCTAGACCTGTATTCTTTTGACTCCAGAAAGGTTAAATGTTTAGGAGTCATTAAAGACATGGTTTTCACTTTATCTGAGTTACCTATGAAATGTGTGGTTTTGGATGTGATTGTAGTTGATATACCTCCTAAGTTTGGGATGTTATTGTCAAGATGATGGGATAGAATAGTAGGGGGTACACTACAAATTGATTTCAGTTATGCCACCATACCTGTATTTGGTGGAGAACATCGAAGACTATACATGGAAGAGAGGTTGGCTTACTTGGTTAGTGATCATGAAAACCCCAGTAATCATCCCATATATGCAGTTGAAGATGAACTTGGTCCTTCTATTTTTCACATCAGTGATAAAACAACTAAATCATCAATGAGGAAGGTTACACCTGCAGAAGAGAAAAATACAAAAAATTCAATATGGAATATGTACTTTGATGGTTCATGTTCCAAAGAAGGTTCTGGGGATGGAATTATTTTCATCTCTCCTTCTAAAGAAGTCATTACTCTGTCATACAAGTTGGAATTTGACACAACAAACAATATCAATGAATATGAGGCTCTTCTATTGGGATTGAAAGCTGCTAAGGATATGGGCATTGATAAACTTTCAGTTTTTGGAGATTCAGAGTTAATTATTCATCAACTCAAGAATATCTACCAGGCCAAACAACAAAGGTTAAAGAAACACATAAATGAAGTGTGGGATTTTATTAAGAATTTCTTCCTGGCTTTCAATGTCACTTTTATATAGAGAAGTTTGAATCAACATGCAGATTCTCTAGCTCTGGTAGCTAGTAATTTCAAAACTCCAATACTTCCAAATTTAATATTTGAAGTTGAGTTAAGACACATACCTTCTATACCAAACAATATAAAAAATTGGCAAGTGTTTAAAGATGATCAAGAGATTCAAAGAATTTTAGAGACCATTAATGAATTTTCTACCATTTCCATAGATCAAGAAAATGAAAATGATGATGTAGAAATTCATTCTGCTGATATTCTTCAAAACAACATTGTTGGCCATAAAATTATTGAGTTGAAAACCAATCATTTTCCAAAGGGCCTAGTTCCCCTTGAGGGATTATTTGACCATAATAATGTGTCTAAAAACTTTGTTATTCAAATAGAGGAGGTTGAAGTGGTAGATTGTGATATCAATTATGATTCAAATCCAAATATGGTGAGGTTATCCAAGAAGTTACCAGCGAAAGAGAGGGACATATATGTAAGTTTGATGAAACAATTTGCTGATGTTTTTTCTTGGTCTTATGAAGACCTTAAGGTTTTTTATACAAAAACTATGCAGTGTAAGATTCCTTTGAAGCTTGGACCCAAACCTTTTAAGCAGAAAACAATACAATTCAATCCATTATTTCTACCAATAATTGAAAAAGAGCTGAAAAGGTTGTTGAATGACAAAATTATAGTGCCATTGAGATACTCATAATGGGTGGAAAATTTAGTACCTGTTAGGAAAAAGAATGGAGAGATAAGGCTATGTGTAAACTTTAGAAATATGAACAAATGATCTTTGAAAGACAATTATCCATTACCTAAAATGGATCATATTTTACAAAGAGTAGTAGGGGCTCAAAGGATTTCCATGCTTGATGCATATTCATGTTATAATCAAATATCAGTGATGGAAGAAGATAAAAAGAAAACAACTTTTCACTCCCTGGGACACTTTCATGTATGAAAAAATTCCTTTCGGACTCATGAATGCAGGAGCAACATTCCAGAGAGCCATGGACATTGCATTCATCGGTGAGAAAGACAAATTTATGGTTATTTATCTTGATGAAATTACTATGTTTTCAACCTTTGATGATGAGCACTTGCAACATTTGAAGCAAAAATTTGAAAAATGCATAAGGTATGGCATATCATTCAACCCTAAAAAGTCTCATTTTTCCATGGAGGAAGGTAAAATATTAGGACATATTGTTTCACCAGAAGGAATCAAGATAGATCCTAAAAGGGTAAAGGCCATCCAGAAGATATACCTCCAAGGAATAAGAAGTATATCCAATCCTTCATAGGTAAAATAAACTTTTTAAGAAGATATATACCCAATTTTGCAAAAATCATCAAGCATATTACTGATATGTTGAAGAAATATGCAGAGATAAAGTGGGTACCTGAAGCAAAGGAATCATTTGAAAATATTAAGTAAGCTTTAATTAAGGCTCATGTCCTCATCAATCCTAATTACTCTAAGGAGTTTCTAATTTTTTTTCATTTGCATTTGAAGATACCATTGTTGTTATTCTCTTGCAAAAAAATGATGAAGGGTATGAACAACCTATCTCTTTATTTACTAGGACTTTAAAGGATTCAGAATTAAAGTATGATATCATGGAGAAATAGGCCTACACTCTGGTGAAAGCATTGAAGTCTTTTAGAATCTATGTCCTACATTATGAGATTATTGCATATGTTCCAAGCAATGTTGTCAAGGAAATTCCAATTCAACCAGATAGTGAAGTAAAAAGGGGAAGATGGATAACCAAGATTATGGAATATAACATGGTCATAAATTCTATTAAATTGATCAAAGGAAAGGGACTTGCTAAATTACTAACATAATCAAATTGTAAAGCAATTGGATTGCATTACATATCCAACAGATCAATAAATTTAGTCTTACATATTGAAGAAATTGATTCACAAGTAACCAACAAATATATTTATTCTCCCTCGTACAAGGATATTGTTCATTTTCTGCAAAGTCTTGAATCTCCTCCTGATTTAGATAAATCCAAGTTCATATCTCTCAAGCTTAAATCTGTAAAATATTGCATCGTCAATCAATTTCTGTTTTGGAGAGATCCTAATGGAATTCTGCTGAGATGTGTGATGAAGAGGAAGAAAAACAGATTTTCAATGACTTACACAAAGGATTTTGTGGGGGCCATCATCATTGGAAAGCCACAGCTTTCAAAATACTGAGAGTGGGTTATTACTGACTTTTATTGTTCTCTAATGTGTTTTCTGAGGTCAGGGCATGTGAACCATGTCAAAATTTTGTAGGAAAACAAAAACTTATGTCTATGCCTTTGAAACCCATCATTGCCCATGGACCTTTTCAACAGTGGGGTTTGGATTTCATTGGAGAAATTCATCCTCCATCTTCTGGACAGCACAAATGGATACTCACGGCCACATATTACTTTACCAAATGGATTGAAGTAATACCAACACGAAATGCAAAAGATAAGGTAATCATGACTTTTCTTGAAGAAAACATTTTCTCAAGATTTGGGTGTCCTAGAAAGTTGATTACTGATAATGCCTAGGATTTCAAGTCTAATTCAATGGTTGAGTTTTGTAATAAGTACAACAACAAGTTGGTTCACTCCACTCCTTAATATCCTCAAGGCAGTGGATTAGCATAATCCTCCAATAAGAGCCTTATAAGGATCATTAAAAAATTTCTCACAGAGAATAAGAGATCATGGGATTCAAAATTGAAATTTTCCTTGTGGGATGATCGAATCAGTACTAAGAAATCTATTGGAACTTCACATTTTCAAATAGTTTATGGAACAAAGGTTGTATTTCCAACTCAACTCGAATTACTTGTTATGAAATTTTTGCAAGAAGATTTAAAAGAGCCCAATGATATTCCAAGAAGGATTTTACAGATCATATAAGTTTAACATAATAGAGAAAACTTGCATCAGGAAGCTATCATTTATCAGAACAAGGTTAAGGAAACTTTTGATAAGAAGACTAAAAAATATATTTTTCAAGAAAGAGATCTTGTGTTGAGGTGGGATGCTAGAAGAGAGGACAAGTATAAACATGGTAAGTTTGACAATTTATGGTATGGTACTTTTAGAATAGCTAAGGTCATGAATAATAATACTTTTCTCTTACACAATTTGGATGATGGTGAAATCTTGGGAGGCCCAGAGAATGAATAGTTTCTAAAAACCTACTTCGTATAAAATAACCAGAGATTTTTAGTTTGTATAGTATGGTTTTATTTTATTTTGGTTTGATTATTTTATTGTTTTAAATAAGGCTCCATAAGCCCAATGGAAAGACTACTCTGCAATTTTGTGGTTTTCATTTTGGATTAAAAATAAAGGGATGGCAGAACAAGGAAATTAATTATAGTGAAAGTTTTAAGATGATCAGGGAGATAAACGCATTGTTCAATAGGTTCTTAAAGTTTCACCATGAAACATTATCCCCAAAAGGAGACAATGTTAGTCCTTGATTTTGCAATGACTGTTGAAAGACTATTTTCCCTGCACGATTTTTTCCTAGCATTACTCTACGCTATGTTTTATTCTTCTATTGTTTTAAACGTTTGCTTTCATTATCCTTTTTGAGTGTTTTATAACATGAATTAGTGTGATTAAGCTTAGAATTAGACATTTAGGATATTTCCATCAAATCATAAGTCCTTTCCCTAACTTTAAATCTGAAATTTTACTAAAGGGAAAAGGCGCTACACGAATAACGCTATTCTTATAGCACCAAGAATAATCATTATTTTATATGCGCTAGCTTCATAAGATTGTGTCGGAGAATGCCCAAGATCTTTTCCTAGAAGCCAACATCATTTATGATGAATATCAGGTCATGTATGCAGTTTTGATACTCAATTGAAGAGATTAGGTTGTACTCATCCATTCTAATATCAAATCATAGGTGGTAAATCTCTTCTACAACATTCCTATCTTTAGAGGTTCTAAAGTATTCTTGATAGAAGCCATAACCATGCTCTAAAATTCATTAATTGTAATATGTATCATGGCACCTAAGAAAAGTGGGAAAATTACTTGATTAGAATCAGAGGGTTTAGAATTGCTCGAGGCTTACCCAAAAATTTCGCAAAAGTTCAGAGATGTAGGGTGGTTTAACTTCTGTTCAACACTCCATTGTTATCATGAACATATTCTTTGATTTTTTCATAGAACTTTGATGGGTTTGCAACAATGGTGAGTAAAGTTATGATACATGTAACAAAACACTCAATCAAGACTCCATCTAGGTTATCTTTGTATGGAGAGAGATGGTGGAAGAAGGAGGAGATGCCTATGGAATTTGTAAATCAGTTTCTGCTTCTAGAACACCAAGACCCTAACCAGAGTCAGGGTATCCCACAAAGATGGATGAAAAAATAATGGCAGACTACTTTAATGGTTATTCGCATGTACATTACATGTGAAGGGCGATTTTCCCTTGTCCATATTTATCATATTAGGATGTTGATGCATTTGAATGGTGATATCCCTTTGTGTTTTCCTTTATTTTTAATACAAATCCTATCAAAAATGTCTAAAAGGATACAATCTCACCCTGCAACTGCTAGTAAAATTATTTTTCACCAAAGAATGATCAAAACCATGGTCACGTATTCTTTGGGATAATTCCAACACCCTTGGTACTAGTTAATTGAATCTCTTGAGCTTGAAGAACAAAAACCTAAGCATAAAACTTCTCCTAAACATAAATTTAGAAAAGGAAAGAAGGTTTCTAAAACCCATGATGTTACAATGAAAGAGAGTTCCCATGTATCTAGAGTAACTCTATCAAACAAAAGAAATTTTTGTTACAACGGGAAACAAAGGATTTGAATAAAGTTGGCCCTGTAGCCAAGATCACCAATACAAAAAAAAAAAAAAAAATAGGTAGAAGTGGATTTTCAACCTCAGGATGAGTTGCTTATTCCAAAAGAGGAGCCAGAGGACTGTAAATAAATCCATATTAGAGGATAAAAAAAGAAGAATCTTAGACATACCATGCAAAGACAAGAGGAACTTGTTGCAGATGATAAAGATAGGAAATTGAGCAAGGCAAGGAGAAATAAACCAGTGATGAATTATCCTAGCAGATCTAAAAACAGGGCAACAAATAAACTAAGATTGAACTCAAAGGCCCTATTCAATCCTTATATTAATAAAGAAAATGTGATTTTCATTGATGATGACATAGTGGAAAGTACAGAGGAGGAAAAGGGACGGTCACCTGTAAATTCTTCATACAAGTGGAAAAAGGTTAAAGTAGAACCTAAAGAGGAATGTTAGGATTATGATACTGTGGAGAAACAAATAAAATATGAGAAGGGTAAACAAGTAGGGGAGCATTAAACGAGACATTTGACTAGAGCAGCCTAAAAGTTAAGTTTAAAATCTAAAATTTTACCCAAATCCTTACTGAAAAAGGGCCATTCGACAGATCTAGAAGATAATTCAATGGATGATGAGATCAAACCAGAATACAATTATTTTCCAGAGACAAAAGAGCTAAAATATTTTCAAGAAATGAAAATGTCAAAAAGTGTTGAAGTTGAAGAGATTGTTGGTGGTTCATCTTCAAAAGATCATGAGCATGAATTCAAAATAAAAAAATCCCAAGTTTTCTATTGATCTGAATCGACCTACTCTAGTTGAAGAACATCCATAATTCAGAATGGAAATGAGAGATGAAAAAGACAGGGTAAGATAATTGCAAACCATAATCATGTAGTTGAAGAAAGAGAAGTGTATGATAGAACAATGGAATGCTAAGCAGCAGGAAAAGTTACAGAATCTCAAAAACAAGAAGAAAGATCAACAAGCCTTGCTTAAAGAGGTAAGGGAGGAAAACATCATATTATATTCACATAATTTAGTTTTGAAAACTAAGCTAAAACATAGTAAGACCAAAGGTTCTTCCACTATCATACAGTGAAGGTTTTAAAGAGGCATCCTATATTTTTTTTATTTTTTTATGAATACAACAATACTTATGCTAAGATTTTGAAAATGTTATTATAAGCCACATAGTCACATGGTATTTTTGAATAGATAAAGTTTTTTATCATCACAAACAAGAGTTTATATTCTTCAGGTGGACCAGCTTAGCATCAGATTCACTCCTCACTTTGTGAGATATGAATCTCTCATCATATCATAAACTAGTCTATATTCAAGATTGATTGTCTAAGGACTAGGTTATAGAGATTTGGATTATCTATATGAGGATATATCTCCTAAATATTAGCCAAAAGATAGGATCTTATATAAACTATAATATAAAACTAGGATCTCTAGAAACTAATTGTGGTGTTTAAAAAGAGGTATGATTGACAGAATTAGGGGTTGATTTGGTTGGGAACTATTGGCCATTTTTGAGCTAATATTGTAAGACAAAGAACTATTTCATTTTGATACTAAATGGAAAAGGCTATCTGATGGTTAGATTTCTATTCTTGTCTATATTTATATATTTTTCTTACTTGAATGCATGTTAATTTGTTGTTAAGCATGTGATGTATCTTGGTTGTGAGTAAGCCAGTGAAGACTTTATTGTTTTCTTGTTCAAGATCATATTTGTTTTCAAGTACTTTTCTCTTGCTTCTTAAATGATATTTGGGATCAAGAGTTTCATATGTAAGTAGACAAATTGAAACCTTACCTACTTCTTTATCTTTCATATTAATTTTTCCATATGATTATTGGATTGACTACCATTTACTAAGTCTGTGAGATGTGATTTTTTCTTACCTATTTGAGATTGATACTTTGCATTGTCTTTGACGCAACCTTCAAACCATTTAAACCAAAACTAATTATAAATCTTATTCATAAAACCATTGTAATAACTTGATGATGCCCAAGCTTTCCCTCTCAAAGTCAAGTGAAACTTTAGGAACTAACACTGAGATTAATAAAAATTCCACAACTTGCATACAATATGTCTTTTGAATCTAGGTATCATCACAATTGGCAATTACCAACCATGTTTAATATCATTGACCTTTGTCAAGTACACTAAAAAACAACTAGGCATCCATTTGTAGATCAAGAATTAATGTCTAAGTTCCATTCCTCACAATGGCGTCCATTTGAAAATCAAGAATGTCTATCTAATTTCCATTCCCCACAATCAATAATCCTAAAGTTAGTGGCATTCAAAATATTTTATCCTCGCAACCAATTGCTCTCTCGACTCGTGGGACTAATCAACCTTATTAGTACACTCTCTATATTACACATCTATACTTGAGTACTTAGAACTCATCATGAGTGTATAAATCCATGATTGAAAAACCTCTCGATAGGTTAAATAATTTTATAAGGTGCTTTAGGTGCGAAATGATTTGAATTAACAATCTCACCAAATTGGATTTAGTACATGGATTGTATATAACTTGGTAAATTTTATCTCTTCCATTTTCACTATCCACTATTTTCTTTTTTCATTTCATTTTTTTTTACCAAAGAGTTACTAATATATTTATAACTCAATGAGTTAGGTTTAGTTACTTCACTTTTGTTTTTTTTACCTAGATTCATATTTTTTATTCAAAATTGCCAAGCCATATGGAACAGATGGAATAAATTGCAAGAGGTCCACAAAAACATTATTATCCATAATTACAACAAAAATTCACAACCAAAACAAAGCGTGTATTAAGTCTATTCACTATGGGAATCAAATTAATAATCAAGGTGACAATCCACAACCAAGGTTTGAATCAAACATTATAAAAATAAGTTTGAACCTTGAGACATATGATATATCTGGAGTTGAGATGGATATACACTACTTCCTTACCTTTCTTAAGGTCTGATAAATCAAATTTGGCCTCAATGGATGCTAAAAATCATCATAATCATCATATTTATATTTTCAAGAAATGAAAATGTCAAAAAGTGTTGAAGCTGAAGAGATTGTTGGTGGTTCATCTTCAAAAGATCATAAGCATGAATTCAAAATAAAAAATCCCAGGTTTTCTATTGATCTGAATAGACCTTCTCTAGTTGAAGAACATCCATAATTCAGAATGGAAATGAGAGATGAAAAAGACAAGGTAAGATAATTACAAACCATAATCATGTAGTTGGAGCAAGAGAAGTGTATGATAGAACAGTGGACTGCTAAGCAACAGGAAAAGTTGTAGAAACTCAAAAACAAGAAGAAAGATCAACAAGCCTTTCTCAAAGAGGTAAGGGAGTCAAACATCAAATTGCATTGGCATAATGTAGTTTTGAAAACTAAGTTGAAACAAAGGAAGACCAAAGGTTCTTCCACCATCATACAGTGAAGGTTTCAAAGAGGATTCCTATAGTTTTTTGACTTTTTGATGAATACAACAATACTTATACTAAGATTTTGAAAATGTTATTATAAGCTACACAATCACATGGTATTTTTTAATAGATAAAGTTTTTTCTCATCACAAACAAGAGTTTCTATTCTTCAAGTGGACCAGCTTAGCATCAGATTCACTCCTCACTTTGTGAGATATAAATGTCTCATCAGATCATAAACTAGTCTATATTCAAGATTGATTATCTAAGGACTAGGTTATAGAGATTTGGATTATCTGTCTGAGGATATATCTCCTAAATATTAGCCAGAAGATAGGATCTTATATAAACTATAATATAAAAAGTAGGATCTCTAGAAACTAATTGTGGTGTTTAAAAAAAGGTCTGATTGACAGAATTAGGGGTTGATTTGGTTGGGAACTATTGGCCATTTTTGAGAAAATATTGTAAGACAAAGAACTATTTCATTTTGATACTAAATGGAAAAGGCTATCTGATGGTTAGATTTCTATTCTTGTCTATATTTATATATTTTTCTTACTTGAATGCATGTTAATTTGTTTCTAAGCATATGATGTATCTTGGTTGTGAGTAAGCCAATGAAGAATTTACTGTTTTCTTGTTCATGATCAGATTTGTTTTCAAGTACTTTTCTCTTGCTTCTTAAATGATATTTGGGATCAAGAGTTTCATATGTAAGTAGACAAATTGAATGATTACATACTTTTTTATCTTTCATATTAATTTTTCCAAATGATTATTGGATTGACTACCATTTACTAAGTCTGTGAGATGTGATTTTTTCTTACCTATTTGAGATTGATACTTTGCATTATCTTTGACGCAACCTTCAAACCATTTCAAAAAAAACTCATTATAAATCTTATTCATAAAACCATTGCAATAACTTGATGATGCCCTAGCTTTCCCTCTCAATGTCAAGTGAAAGTTTAGGGACTAACACTGAGATTAATAAAAATTCCACAACTTGCATACAATATGTCTTTTGAATCTAGGTATCATCACAATTAGAAATTACCAGCCATGTTTAAGATCATTGACCTTCGTCAACTACACTAACAAACAACTAGGCATCCATTTGTAGATCAAGAATTAATATATAAGTTCCATTCCTCACAATGGCGTCCATTTGAAAATCAAGAATTAATATATAAGTTCCATTCCCCATAATAAATAATCCAAAAGTTAGTGGCATTCAAAATATTTTATCCACACAAACAATTGCTCTCCCGACTTGTGGGACTAATCAACCTGATTAGTACACTCTTTATCTTACACATCTATACTTGAGTACTTAGAACTCATCATGAGTGTATAAATCTATGATTGAAAAACCTCTCGATAGGTTAAATAATTTTATAAGGTGCTTTAGGTGTGAAAAGATTTGAATTAACAATCTCACCAAATTGGATTTAGTCCATTGATTGTATATAAATTGGTAACTGTTATCTCTTCCATTTTCACTATCCACTATTTTCTTTTTTCATTTCATTTCTTTTTTACCAAAGAGTCACTAATATATTTATAACTCAATGAGTTAGGTTTAGTTACTTCACTTTTGTTTTTTTTACCTAGATTCATAATTTTTATTCAAAATTTCCAAGCCATATGGAACAAATGGAATAAATTGCCAGAGGTCCACAAAAACATTATTATCCATAATTACAACAAAAATTCACAACCAAAACAAATCGTTTATTAAATCTATTCATTATGGGAATCAAATTAATAATCAAGGTGACAATCCACAACTAAGGTTTGAATCAAACATTCTAAAAAGAGGTTTGCACCTTGAGACGTATGATATATCTGGAGTTGAGATGGATATTCACTACTTCCTTACCTTTCTTAAGGTCTGATAAATCAAATTGGGCCTCAATGGATGCTAAAAATCATCATATATATATTTTAAAAAAATGAAAATGTCAAAAAGTTGTAGCATCCCGCTCTTGTGCACACTGAGAGAACTTATTCTTTGAGGACACTTGCTTGCAAGTGATCCAGATTATTATACTAATGGACATTTGATTATGATTGTGATGAGTTATGGATTGTTGACATGTTATTTTGTTGTATTGACATAGACAGGTGCTATTGACTCAGTTTTCTTGAGTGTGCAGGATTTTGGATCTCGAGGATGCAGAGGCATCAATGAAACCCCTTTGACTCCAGATCGAGTTGGGGAGTGGACTATTGGGGGTTTGATTGTTGTATATATGACATTTGCGCATCTGATTAGATGATATGATTATGGATATTATTTCTGACATGATTTGTTGATGATGGAGGCTAACGATAGCTTGTCGACGAGACTCACATGAGTATAGGGGTCACGCACGATAACCAGAGATGTTGAGGGAGAGGTGTGGACAACTACCCTGCCACAACCTACTAGCACTCTCGCTATGGCTCAAACTATAGGTTAACAATTACCTAGTTAGAGAAGACCCACGATGTCATGAGGGCCAACTTCAACAATCTCTCACGATGATTCTAAGGGGTGCGCAATAAGGCAGGGGCCTTATTCCTTAGAGGCCCTTAGTCTCCCACAAGATCACCTAGCGGAGTATTGACTCCAGGGGTTTTTTATGTCTACCAAGTCAGTCTATAGGTGAGTGACACCCTTGGAGCACGTAGTGCGTCCTGAAGGGCACGTCGTTCAAGAATAACAGAAAGAGGCAAGTGGAACCCTTGGAGCACATAGTGTGTCCTGAAGGGCATGTCGCGCAAGGGGGAAAAAATGTGGCAAGTGGCACCCTTGGAGCACCTAGTGCGTCTTGAAGGGCACGTCGCATTGCTAATTAATAAATGAATGAACCTAGATGGTCTTATAACGAATAATGTGATGAGAAATATTTAAAGAAATTTCCCTAATAAAATTTCGCCCAACCCAGGAACATAAAGTCTAGGTCTAAGTGATACTTGTGATAAAAAAAATATCTATTTATATAAAAATAAAAATAAATAAATAATAATCATAATCATCATTAATCATGTGACGAGAAGGGGGTAAGTAATTCAATTAATTTATAAAAACCTTTTGGGGGATAAAATTTAAAAGGGGGAAAAGGGGGAAATAATTGTTTTATCACATATGCTAATTAAAAATTTATTAATTAGAAAGGAAAAGGAGAAAAAGTTAATTTCTACCCCTTCCAATCTGAGTTTTAAATAAAAAGGGAAAGAAGGAAATCTAAAGGAATTAGGAAACTAGGAAAAAGTGGGAAACATAAAAAGAAAGGGGAAACCTAAGGAAAAAGCAGAAAGACTAACTTAGTAAGGTATCTAGCATTTAAGAACTTTCTAAATAAACTCAACTAGTAAATTAGTAAGGGGGTAAGTCATTAAAATGTGTAAGGGATTATGGGGACACCTGGGAGCAATTCTAGGAATGTTTTTAGGTGGGTGAGGGAAATAGAAGTAGTTAATTAATTAATGAAATTAATTTATGGTGCAATGAAGGGGATGGGTGACACATGTACGGAGAGGATTTTTATGAATTAAATTATTGAAAAATAAATTAAATGGGATTTTGGGAAAGTAAGTGACTTAGAAACTCTATATAAAGGAGGGAGGAGGAGGATGATGGATCTCTTCTGTGAGGTGTAACGTTACGCTGCAATATTTTAGACTTGACTGACTTAGCTTGTGGGAGTTGGGATACCCAGCTTGGTAAGGAGTGGTAGCTCGGCCTTGCGAGGCGAGCTAGGAGCTAGTTGATTCTGTGGTTTAGTGTGTGTGGCCCCATTGCGGATCAGGTGGCTAACGGGGAAGAAGAGTACCCCTAGCGTTGGTTGGGAGGTACCGGTGAAGTCTCATCAGTCGACAAGCGGGAGCAGCACGGAGTGCGCAGGACAACGAATCAGAGCGAACGACTTGGGTTACGGTACACTTCCTTTATTTTGCATGGTAGATTGTTATTGACCTTACACTTTCGTTATGAGCTCTTAAATGTGTAAGAAGGTGTTGACTTAGTGTTTTAATTGATAACTTAATTTCCCCATAGCCTTAAGCTCGTTGTTGATTGATTCCCTTGGCTTTCGATCCCTGCATGTCGTGACCACTGATCGTCCAATGGTTTTATTGATTTTGTGATGAGTTTGCACTTCTTACTTCGCCCTCGTCCCTAGCTCCGTAATCCTCGCCTGAGCAGTCGGCCAGGAGTCGGATCGACGATCGTCACTTCGGTGTTAATAGACCTATAGATCCTAATGCCCTACTTTTATGTGCGTGGATGATGATCGAAGGATGTTTCTGCCCAGTCGTCTAACCCTGTTGATTGTTCCTGGTTGATGGAATGCCTTGCTCCTTTTGGATTGAGTACTTCTGGGATTGTTATCCTTCCTTCTGCGATCCGCTTATTACCCTCTACGTTTGATGAAAGGATCTTTGCATTTTAATGAAATGATCTCTGTGATTTTAAATGAATGTCGTCGACAATTTTAAATCTTTTCCAGACAAATTACTGTGTAGTTTATATACATATGGTCTGCCTTTATTGTGCAAATTTTCACCTTACATTTTCAAACCTATGGCCAATGATTTTACCTCTGCACTTTACTTTGACTCGATTGACAGTTTTCAAGGTATTTTGACTACGTTTTTATTCTTTTCTCTGTGTTTCTGAGTTGTATTTATGCCTGCATGTTAATGGGTCGAATTTTATGATTGTGTGTTAATGATTCAAATTTTATGCATGTGTGTTAATGATTTCGAGTTAATGATTTCGAATTTTATGCCTGATTTCGAATTTTATGTTGGCGTTAGTACAATTTCGAATTTATATACTGAGTGTTAAGGTTGCATTAATCATTCGATTTAGATTTTTATGTCTACAAATACCCCTTGCGCTTAAATGTATCTCGTCCCCTTTGACTATCATCATCATGTGATGGGTAGTTGACAGTTATAGGCAATCAACACCATTGATTTTTATTGAGAGATAGCTACTGTAGATTTGGTTGTGTTTTTACATTCATTGTCAGCGATTTTTACATGAGTGTTTTTAAACCTTTCCACATAGAATTTAGGTGCCATTTTAAATAGTGTAATTATCAAGTTGTTCACTGCGAGCTTAATGTATGTTGGTAGCAATTTTAGGCATACCCTGTGACTGTAATTTCAATACTGACAGTGTTGTATTTATATCTTATTCCAGTAATGTTAAGGAATTTATTTATACCATTAATAAGACAGTAAAATCCTATTATGCCAAGCATTTATCTCATTACGTGTTTATCCAGTATTTACATTTTGCAATATCACTTTACCATTGATTTTACCCTCAGAAACATTTTAATTTTTTCAAAAGAATTTATTAATTAAGATTCGGTTAAGTGATTTTAAGTTGCACCTACGTTTCATTTGAGATGCACCTACGTTTCATTTGATATGCCCACCGATTGTTATCACTTTGAACCCAACGATTGATATCACTTTACAACCTTTACTAAAATGACACCTGCATTTCACATTTGTTTTACCTGTCTGCCTTGTCATTTAACCACTCTGCCCATTTCTTGTACACTGATAGCATTTTAATTACTCTGGAAACGTTTTGGGTGCATATCTTGATTCAAAAAAAAAATTATAATGTATATCTTGATTTTTATGATGTATGGTTGATTCGGCGATTTGGTACAATGTGATTTTACTATAGAGCTACCTTGTATTATTGTGCATCGATCTCATGTTAACTTAGTCCCTTATTCAGATAGCAACATATCTAGCCATATATATTTAAGTCAAATTTATTTTAGTCGGATCCCTTCGCTCAGCCTTATCTTGTGTAACTCAACCTTTGTGCTAACTCAGCTTGTGAGATAGACAGTCTCCTTTTACATGTTGGAGGACGATGATATGTCTATGATCTAGGCTTTAATGGATAGCGATTGGGTGCTGTACTTAGGAAAACGTTTGTTTTCTGAATGTTTAGGGATAACATAGTGTCTTGATTGTATGACCACCGTAGATATTAATGGACTGAATTAATTTTATGGAACGACTTTACCTTTGCTAGAATTAATAGTTCACTTTGGGCCACCTTATGGCCACTTTTGTTAAGAGTAACCTTATAGTAGTTCACGCCATCGCACTCCGACTTCTTGCTTAACCGATAATGGATTTTGTTTGTTGGCGAGACATGTAATAACGTGCGTATTTTTTATTGAATAACGTCATCTTGTGTATTTCCAACCTGTTGCTTGAGGGGGTAGGCATAGACTTCTTGTCAGTGATTTCGGCCCCTAGAGCGTGGGATTTTTCTAGAATCCATGGTCCAGATAGGTTAGGTTGCGCCAGGATTATCGTCGCGCCTATCGCCTGGGGATGGCATGATCCCTGACTAGGGCACCATGGCGCGCCCTATTGGGTAGAGGTGAATAATAACTTGGCCAGAGTCTGTGCTTCCCATTGCGGGTGTTGTTGTTTGTTGTTTGGGTCCTAACGCCTTCATGCATTTGGTTGCACACCTTAGAGGATCTAGTTACTAGTCATTGAGGTCGTTGTGTCGGGATGGGGGATTTTTTCCTTAGCGGGTAAGTGTTGTCGTGTTGTGTGTCTAGCGAGGATTCGTTCCTATATTGACTTACACATGTTTCGCCCAGTTGCTCTTGTGCTACTGCAAGGAGTCGTATTTGTCTATTGCATGTTCTGTAGGTGTGGTGCTCGTTGTCGGATGTGTTTTTTAGCTGTAATCGTAGTGGTCATCCTGTACCGAAGAAAAAAAAAAATTGCACCTTGCTTCGCTTTTAGTAGTAACCTAACAGGGGTCTTTACATATGGTATCAAAGCGGTTTCAACCCGGTGACTGTGAATCGTCAAGCTTTCCACCACAGTAAACCCGTGAATAATAACCCTTGCGTTAATTAAAAACCTTAACGTGTCCATGTGGTGATCGTATTTAGAGGACACCTCATAGGTTCGCAACGTGGTGTCGTGGAAGGAGGTTTGACACCTCCAGAAGTTCCCGTAGCCTCAGATTCGAACCCCCAAGTGGAAGAACAAGTCCTTGGGCTGAATTCGCTTGTTGTAAGGGATGATGATGGTATGACAAGGCCCTTCGATGTAATGTCAAGGGCCTTGATTAACCATTGGTACTGGGATGAGGCTAGGGCACCTATACCCCTGAGGATCCACAACTCGCCCTAGCTAGTACCATTAGCATCCACCGAGAACTCGAGAGATTTGAGTTCTCGAGTCCACGAGTGTCGCGGACGAATGTGTCGTTGAGGAACAGTTGTAGAGAAAGGCATTGTGCTTCACACTTCACGATTATGACCTCCAACATGAAGGTTGACATGGTGGTCTTTCAACTGAAGGGGAACGCTCTTCTATGGCGGAAGACGCTCCTTCCGCAACTGAACATGGTCGTTGAAGACATGTCATGGGAACTGTTTGAGGAACGGCTCCGATAGAGGTACCTATCAGACGAATTCATTGAGCATCGGCTCAATGAGTTCAACGCCTTAAGACAGGGTGACCTTACGGTGCCTGAGTACGAGGCCCATTTTATGGAGCTACTTCGATATGCTCTGCATCTTAATACTAAGAAACTTAAGGTCAACAGGTTCATGTTAGGCCTTAATGGAAACATACATGAAAAGGTTAGGATTCTGATTCCTTAGACCTTGCATGATTTTGTCCAGAAGGCCCTCATAGCAGAGGAGGACCTTATCAGGGGAGGTCAAAGTAGGAATCCAACAAGACCAGCAGGGAAGGTGTCATATGGTGCGCAGCAGCATCAGACACCAGCCAGACATATGCCAGGACATTGTGGCTTCCAGAGGGGATCCACTTTCACTACACCTCGGCAACCAATGCCTCAACAACGAACTCCTTACCAAGTACCACCGCATCAGCAGCAACGTCGACCACAAAAACAACAATTTAGGCTTGTTCAGTAGAATAGACCAAGATTCCAGGTCGGTGGGCCGTTAGCTTCTACTTTGGGTACCAGGAGTACTGAACTGAAGAAGGAGTGTTGGACATATGTGGAGCCACACTACCAGTACAACTGCCCCGTCGAGAGGACTAGAGCATCTGGATCAGTCAGACCAACTACCGTGGGAGATTTGGGCAATGTCAAACAGATTCTTGCAATGGTGAATAATCGCTAGGAAGAGCATCAGTCGACTACGCTCAAGACGTTAGGTACCGTCGTTGACCAGACCCTTAGTATTTTATGGACCACGGTGCTACCGAGAGTTTCATTTCTGGTGCTTAGCATCAGATTCACTCCTCACTTTGTGAGATATGAATGTTTCATCAGATCATAAACTAGTCTATATTCAAGATTGATTATCTAAGGACTAGGTTATAGAGATTTGGATTATCTGTATGAGGATATATCTCCTAAATATTTTCCAAAAGATGGGATCTTATATAAACTATAATATAAAAAGTAGGATCTCCATAAACTAATTGTGGTGTTTAAAAAGAGGTATGATTGACAAAATTAGGGGTTGATTTCGTTGGGAACTACTAGCCATTTTTGAGCAAATATTGTAATACAAAGAACTATTTCATTTTGATACCAAATGGAAAAGGCTATGTGATGGTTAGATTTCTATTCTTTTCTATATTTATATATTTTTCTTACTTGAATGCATGTTAATATGTTGCTAAGCATATGATGTATCTTGGTTGTGAGTAAGCCAGTGAAGACTTTATTATTTTCTTGTTCATGATCAGATTTGTTTTCAAGTACTTTTCTCTTGCTTCTTAAATGATATTTGGGATCAAGAGCTTCATATGTAAGTAGACAAATTGAAATCTTGCATACTTCTTTATCGTTCATATTAATTTTTCCATATGCTTATTGGATTGACTACCATTTACTAAGTCTGTGAGATGTAATTTTTCTTACCTATTTGAGATTGATACTTTGCATTGTCTTTGACGCAACCTTCAAACCATATCAAAGAAAACTCATCATAAATATTATTCATAAAACCATTGCAATAACTTGATGATGCCCTAGCTTTCCCTCTCAAAGTCAAGTGAAACTTTAGGGACTAACACTGAGATTAATAAAAATTCCACAACTTGCATACAATATGTCTTTTGAATCTAGGTATCATCACAATTAGCAATTACCAACCATGTTTAAGATCATTGACCTTCGTCAACTACACTAAAAAACAACTAGGCATCCATTTGTAGATCAAGAATAACTATCTAATTTCCATTCACCACAATCAATAATACAAAAGTTAGTGGCATTCAAAATATTTTATCCTCGCAACCAATTTCTCTCTCGACTCGTGGGACTAATCAACCTTATTAGTACATTCTTTATCTTACACATCTATACTTGAGTACTTAGAACTCATCATGAGTGTATAAATCCATGATTGAAAAACCTCTCGATAGGTTAAATAATTTTATAAGGTGCTTTAGGTGCAAAATGATTTGAATTAACAATCTCACAAAATTGTATTTAGTCCATGGATTGTATATAAATTGGTAACTTTTATCTCTTCCATTTTCACTATCCACTATTTTCTTTTTTCATTTCATTTATTTTTTACCAAAGAGTCACTAATATATTTATAACTCATTGAGTTAGGTTTAGTTACTTCACTTTTGTTTTTTTTACCTAGATTCATAATTTTTATTCAAAATTGCCAAGCCATATGGAACAAATGGAATAAATTGCCAGAGGTCCACAAAAACATTATTATCCATAACTACAACAAAAATTCACAACCAAAACAAAGCGTTTATTAAGTCTATTCATTATGGGAATCAAATTAATAATCAAGGTGACAATCCACAACTATGGTTTGAATCAAACATTCTAAAAAGAGGTCGGCACCTTGAGACGTATGATATATCTAGAGTTGAGATGGATATAAACTACTTCCTTACCTTTCTTAAGGTATGATAAATCAAATTTTCCCTCAATGGATGCTAAAAATCATCATAATCATCATATATATATTTTCAAGAAATGAAAATGTCAAAAAGTGTTGAAGCTGAAGAGATTCTTGGTGGTTCATGTTCAAAAGATCATAAGCATGAATTCAGAATAAAAAAAGCCTAGGTTTTCTGTTGAACTGAATCGGCCTGCTCTAGTTGAAGAACATCCATAATTCAGAATGTAAATGAGAGGTGAAAAAGACAGGGTAAGATAATTGCAAACCATAATCATGCAGTTGAAGCAATAGAAGTGTATGATAGAACAATGGAATGCTAAGCAGGAGGAAAAGTTGCAGAATCTCAAAAACAAGAAGAAAGATCAACAAGCCTTGCGCAAAGAGGTAAGGGAGGCAAACATCAAATTGTATTGGCATAATGTAGTTTTGAAAACTAAGCTGAAACAGAGGAAGACCAAAGGTTCTCCAACTATCATACAGTGAAGGTTTCAAAGAGGCATCCTATAGTTTTTTTACTTTTTTATGAATACAACAATAGTTATGCTAAGATTTTAAATATGTTTTTATAAGTTGCACAATCACATGGTATTTTCTAATAGATAAAAAAATTTCTCATCACAAACAAGAGTTTCTATTCTTCAGGTGGACCAGCTTAGCATCATATTCACTCCTCACTTTGTGAGATATGAATGTCTCATCATATCATAAACTAGTCTATATTCAAGATTGATTATCTAAGGACTATAGAGATTTGGATTATCTGTATGATGATATATCTCCTAAATATTATCTAGAAGATATGATCTTATATCAACTATAATATAAAAAGTAGGATCTCCATAAACTAATTGTGGTGTTTTAAAAGAGGCTTGATTGACAGAATTAGAGGTTGATTTGGTTGGGAACTATTGGCCATTTTTTAGCAAATATTGATTTCATTTTGATACTAAATGGAAAAGGCTATCTGATGGTTAGATTTATATTCTAGTCTATATTTATATATTTTTCTTACTTGAATGCATGTTAATTTGTTGCTAAGCATATGATGTATCTTGGTTGTGAGTAAGCCAGTGAAGACTTTATTTTTTTCTTGTTCATGATCAGATTTGTTTTCAAGTACTTTTCTCTTGCTTCTTAAATGATATTTGGGATCAAGAGTTTCATATGTAAGTAAACAAATTGAAATCTTACATACTTCTTTATCTTTCATATTAATTTTGCCATATGATTATTGGATTGACTACCATTTACTAAGTCTATGAGATGTGATTTTTTCTTACTTATTTGAGATTGATACTTTGCATTGTCTTTGACGCAACCTTCAAACCATTTCAAAAAATACTCATTATAAATCTTATTCATAAAACCATTGTAATAACTTGATGATGCCCTAGATATACCTCTCAAAGTCAAGTGAAACTTTAGGGCTAACAATGAGATTAGTAAAAATTCCACAACTTGCATACACTATGTCTTTTGAATCTATGTATCATCACAATTAGCAATTACCAACCATGTTTAAGATCATTTCCCTTCGTCAACTACACTAACAAACAACTAGGCATCCATTTGTAGATCTAGAATTAATATCTAAGTTCCATTCCTCACAATGGCATCCATTTGAAAATCAAGAATGACTGTCTAATTTCCATTCCCCACAATCAATAATCCAAAAGTTAGTGGCATTCAAAATATTTTATCCTCGCAACCAATTACTCTCTCGACTCGTGGGACTAATCAACCTGATTAGTAACCTATCTATCTTACACATCTATACTTGAGTACTTAGAACTCATCATGAGTGTATAAATCCATGATTGAAAAACCTCTCGATAGGTTAAATAATTTTATAAGGTGCTTTAGGTGTGAAATGATTTGAATTAACAATCTCACCAAATTGGATTTATTCCATGGATTGTATATAAATTGGTAACTTTTATCTCTTCCATTTTCACTATCCACTATTTTATTTTTTCATTTCATTTCTTTTTTACCAAAGAGTCACTAATATATTTATAACTCAATGTGTTAGGTTTAGTTACTTCACTTTTTGTTGTTTTTACCTAGATTCATAATTTTTATTCAAAATTGCCAAGCCATGTGGAACAAATGGAATAAATTGCCAGAGGTCCACAAAAACATTATTATCCATAATTACAACAAAAATTCACAACCAAAACAAAGTGTTTATTAAGTCTATTCATTATGGGAATCAAATTAATAATCAAGGTGACAATCCACAACTAAGGTTTGAATCAAACATTCCAAAAAGAACTTTGCACCTTGAGACGTATGATATATCTAGAGTTGAGATGGATATACACCACTTTCTTACCTTTCTTAAGGTCTGATAAATCAATTTTGGCCTCAATGGATGCTAAAAATCATCATCATCATCATCATCATCATCATCATATATATATATATATATTCAAGAAATGAAAATGTCAAAAAGTGTTGAAGCTGAAGAGATTTTTGGTGGTTCATCCTTAAAAGATCATAAGCATGAATTCAATGTAAAAAATCCCAGGTTTTCTATTGATCTGAATCGACCTACTCTAGTTGAAGAACATCCATAATTTAGAATGAAAATGAGAGATGAAAAAGATAGGGTAAGATAATTGCAAACCATAATAATGCAGTTGAACAAAGAGAAGTGTATGACAGAATAGTGGAATGCTATGCAGCAGGAAAAGTTGCAGAATCTCAAAAACAAGAAGAAAGATCAACAAGCCTTGCTCAAAGAGGTAAGAGAGGCAAACATCAAATTGTATTGGCATAATGTAGTTTTGAAAACTAAAGCTGAAACAAAGGAAGACCAAAGGTTCTTCCACTATTATACAATGAAGGTTTCAAAGAGGCATCCTATAGTTTTCTGACTTTTTGATGAATATAACAATTCTTATGCTAAGATTTTGAAAATGTTATTATAAGTTGCACAGTCACATGGTATTTTTGAATATATAAAGTTTTTTCTCATCACAAACAAGAGTTTCTATTCTTCAGGTGGACCAGCTTAGCATCAGATTCACTCCTCACTTTGTGACATATGAATGTCTCGTCAGATCATAAACTAGTCTATATTCAAGATTGATCATCTAAGGACTAGGTTATAAAGATTTAGATTATCTGTATGAGGATATATCTCCTAAATATTAGCCAGAAGATAGGATCTTATATAAACTATAATATAAAAAATAAGATCTCCATAAACTAATTGTGGTGTTTAAAAAGAGGTCTGATTGACAGAATTAGGGGTTGATTTGGTTGGGAACTATTGGCCATTTTTCAACAAATATTGTAAGACAAAGAACTATTTCATTTTTATACTAAATGGAAAAGGCTATGTGATGGTTAGATTTCTATTCTTGTTTATATTTATATATTTTTCTTACTTAAATGCACGTTAATATGTTGCTAAGCATATGATGTATCTTGGTTGTGAGTAAGCCAGTGAAGACTTTATTGTTTTCTTGTTCATGATCAGATTTTTTTTCAAGTACTTTTCTATTGCTTCTTAAATGATATTTGGGATCAAGAGTTTTATATGTAAGTAGACAAATTGAAAGCTTACATAATTTTTTGTCTTTCATATTAATTTTTCCATATGATTATTGGATTGACTACCATTTACTAAGTCTGTGAGATGTGATATTTTCTTACCTATTTGTGATTGATACTTTGCATTGTCTTTGACACAACCTTCAAACCATTTCAAAAAAAATTCATTATAAATCTTATTCATAAAACCATAGCAATAACTTGATGATGACCTAGCTTTCCCTCTCAAAGTCAAGTGAAACTTTAGGGACTAACACTGAGATTAATAAAGATTCCACAACTTGCATACAATATGTCTTTTGAATCTAGGTATCATCACAATTAGCAATTACCAACCATGTTTAAGATCATTGACCTTCGTCAACTACACTAACAAACAACTAGGCATCCATTTGTAGATCAAGAATTGATATCTAAGTTCCATTCCTCACAATTGCATCCATTTGAAAATCAAGAATGACTATCTAATTTCCATTCCCCACAATCAATAATCCTAAAGTTAGCGGCATTCAAAATATTTTATCCTCGCAACCAATTGCTCTCTCGACTCATGGGACTAATCAACCTGATTAGTACACTCTTTGTCTTACACATCTATACTTGAGTACTTATAACTCATCATAAGTGTATAAATCCATGATTGAAAAACCTCTCGATAGGTTAAATAATTTTATAAGGTGCTTTAGGTGCAAAATGATTTGAATTAACAATCTCACCAAATTGGATTTAGTCCATGGATTCTATATAAATTGGTAACTTTTATCTCTTCCATTTTCACTATCCACTATTTTCTTTTTTCATTTCATTTCTTTTTTACCAAAGAGTTACTAATATATTTATAACTCAATGTGTTAGGTTTAGTTACTTCACTTTTGTTTTTTTTACCTAGATTCATAATTTTTATTCAAAATTGCCAAGCCATGTGGAACAAATGGAATAAATTTCCAGAGGTCCACAAAAACAATATTATCCATAATTACAACAAAAATTCACAACCAAAACAAAGCATTTATTAAGTCTATTCACTATGGGGATCAAATTAATAATCAAGGTGACAATCCACAACTAAGGTTTAAATCAAACATTCTAAAAAGAGGTTTGCACCTTGAGACGTATGATATATCTAGAGTTGAGATGGATATACACTACTTCCTTACCTTTCTTAAGGTCTTATAGATCA
>ML777899.1:401409-439592 GCA_009831015.1 Picea engelmannii | reverse complement strand
TATTCAAGAAATGAAAATGTCAAAAAGTGTTGAAGCTGAAGAGATTGTTGGTGGTTCATCTTCGAAAGATCATAAGCATGAATTCAAAATAAAAAAATCCTAGGTTTTCTATTGATCTGAATCGACCTGCTCTAGGTGAAGAACATCCATAGTTCAGAATGGAAATGAGAGATGAAAAAGACAGGGTATGATAATTGCAAACCATAATCATGTAGTTGAAGCACGAGAAGTGTATGATAGAGTAATGGAATGCTAAGCAGCGGGAAAAGTTGCAAAATCTCAAAAACAAGAAGAAAGATCAACAAGCCTTGCTCAAAGAGGTAACGGAGGCAAACATCAAATTGTATTGGCATAATGTAGTTTTGAAAACTAAGCTGAAATAGAGGAAGACCAAAGGTTCTTCCACTATCATACAATGAAGGTTTTAAAGAGGCATCCTATAGTTTTTTTACTTTTTGATGAATACAACAATACTTATGCTAAGATTTTGAAAATGTTATTATAAGCTAGACAGTCACATGGTATTTTTGAATAGATAAAGTTTTTTCTCATCACAAACAAGAGTTTATATTCTTCATGTGGACCAGATTAGCATCAGATTCACTCCTCACTTTGTGAGATATGAATGTCTCATCAGATCATAAACTAGTCTATATTCAAGATTGATTATCTAAGGACTAGGTTATAGAGATTTGGATTATCTGTATAAGGATATATCTCTTAAATATTAGCCAGAAGATATGATCTTATATAAAATATAATATAAAAAGTAGGATCTCCATAAACTAATTGTGGTGTTTTAAAAGAGGTCTGGTTGACAGAATTAGGGGTTGATTTGGTTGGGAACTATTGGCCATTTTTGAGCAAATATTGTAAGACAAAGAACTATTTCATTTTTATACTAAATGGAAAAGGCTATTTGAAGGTTAGATTTCTATTCTTGTCTATATTTATATATTTTTCTTACTTGAATGCATGTTAATCTATTGCTAAGCATATGATATATCTTGGTTGTGAGTAAGCCAGTGAAGACTTTACTGTTTTCTTGTTCATGATCAGATTTGTTGCCAAGCCATGTGGAACAAATGGAATAAATTGCCAGAGGTCCACAAAAACATTATTATCCATAATTACAACAAAAATTCACAACCAAAACAAAGTGTTTATTAAGTCTATTCACTATGGGAATCAAATTAATAATCAAAGTGACAATCTACAACTAAGGTTTGAATCAAACATTCTAAAAAGAGTTTTGCACCTTGAGACGTATGATATATCTGGAGTTGAGATGGATATACACTACTTCCTTACCTTTCTTAAGGTCTGATAAATCAAATTTGGCCTCAATGGATGCTAAAAATCATAATAATCATCATATATATAGAGCTTGAGTGGGCCTAATGGTTAAGAAGATGTGTTTCCTCCTAAAATGTCACAAGTTCAAATCCAGATGGGGGTAGGGTATGTATACCTCTTTAGCAATCAAATATTTCCACAGTTTTTCATTTTGAGGGCGAGGACTTAAGATGGAGCGATGTTGGTTGTACTCACATGCAATTGCTTAGAAAATTAGAACTAGTTTGAATTTTGAGGGTGAGGAGTTAAGATGGAGTTATGTTGATTGTACTCACATGCAATTGCTTAGAAAATTAGAACTAGTTTGATACCATATATTATTATATAATTTCATTTGCTAATATATGCCCATCATATATATGTTTATTATATTGGCACATGCGCAAACACATACACACAAACACATATATATGTTATATTCATATTTTAATCACATTTATTTTATTTTATTCCATGTTCTTTGATATCGCTCTATGTAATGTAATTCACTCCCATTTTTAGCATACTATTATTGACGCCTTCACTAAATAGTTATTTAAATAAATGTAACTTGTTCATTTTGAAGTGTATTATCACTCCAATCCACGTACTAAATCATTTTAAACTTTATCATAAAAGTTAATGATATAGTGCAAAATATTTTATTCATGGAAGACAATGATGTAATATATATATATATATATATATATATATATATATATATATATATATATATAAGGATGTTAACCATCATCGTCATCATATGTAATGTTGATATTGAAATATTTTATTTATGGTCGACATTGGAATATTTTGTTGTTATTAATATTTTTTAAATGTTATGTGTCAACTCCATGTTGAGCATAGAATCCAATCCTCATATTGGGCTGAATAAAGAGCCTCACTCTTTATATTAAGCACCTCAATATTTATATATATAATGTTGATATTGAAATATTTTAGTTATGGTCGACATTGAATTTTATTTTTTTTGTTATTAATATTTTTTAAATGGTGTGTGTCAACTCTATGTTGAGCATGGACACATCTCCAAATATATTAGGCTATAGAAAGTTCGTCTCGCCAAAATAATAAATTTTTCACTTTCACTTGCTTTTATATATGTGTGTGTATGGGAGGGGGTGCGGGTGGAGGACTAACATTGTAATATTTTTTATTGATATTTTTTAAATGCCACTTGTCAACTCCATGTTGAGCACAAAAGGAATTACACATATCCCTATATTGGGCTGTAGAAAGAGCATTTCAACACAATTAATTATTATTATTTTTAATTAAAGAAAAGTTGAAAGGTAAATATATGTTTTTTTACAAGGATTTATCCAAAAGATTAAAAGTGACTATATGATGATAATGATGATTAACGTCCAATAAGACCGAATTGGTCTATCGGACCTTAAGAGGGTAAGTGATTACTTGTGATTCTTTAGAATTTTGTTTCTGTGCTCGAAAAGCATTAAGATAAGCTTTCCAAGATCACCATACTTTTGTTGAGTTAAGAGGTTAAGAAGGTTGGTAGTGTGATAAATATTTGAAAATGAGATCTAATATGGGTATAGGCTGGACAATCTAAGAGAAACTGATTTTCATCTTCAACCTTCTTAGTGTCACAAAGGTGACACACTCTTTCATCCCATGGCATTTTAGGGAATGACCAATGCCCAGTTTCACTATGGAGCTCATGAGAATTTGTTCTTATCTTAGCAATGCTTATTTTTTTCTTTACACTTGGAAAAACAGATAGATAATTTTGATCTTCTAGATTAGGGTTGATTACATCTTTATAATACCTTAATTTTCTTTTTTCCTCTAACTCTTTATCACACCACATTTTCTCCTAAATTTTTGATTTGACATTTTTTTAATAGTATCTTTATTCTACAAAGTGGTTTATTCCATGATTCCCCAATAGTTTAGCCAAGATGAAGCATCTTTATTCCATCCTCGCTTGAGTCGATGGTGGTTATGACTTGATTTTGAAGCAATTCTAGGTAGCCTCTTGTATTCCATTTTGTTTAACTTGTTCTTATACATTAGGTATTTAGTCATAGTCATGCTCTCAATGGAAGAGAGGCTTGTTTCTAAGAGGAGGACGGGATAGGGTGTATTTCCTTTAATTTTGAGATTATAGGTTATAAAATTCTTTTGTATTTTCTCTGTCTTTCTCCAGGATTCATGAGAGATACTACAACCCCAGAATTCACATCCATAAAGAATAACAGGTGTAACAAGAGTCTCAAAGAGGAGTTTCTTCTTATCCCAACTCCAAAGATCAACTGATTTACAATTGTTTTCAAGCCCATAATAAGCTTTCCATCCCCAAATAATCATTTTCTCAATGCTATATTTCCAATTGAGCTTGTGATGAATATCAATTCCAAGATATTTGTATGAAGTCACTTCCTCCAAGTTATTGATGTCATATACAAAGGTATCATAAGGGATCTTATTGGATTTAATAATCATGACCTTAGTTTTATCAGTATTAACAGTCATACCCATATTGGAGCAAAAATCCTTGAGGATTCTTAGTTGGTTTTCAAGATCATGCGGACTTCTTGCCATAAGAACGATAGCATCGACATAAAGAAGAATATTGATGACTATACCAGTGAGAGTAGGGCCGACACAACTTGCTTTTTCCAAGCATTCTTCTAACTTGTCAATGTATATGCCAAAAAGGGTAAGGGACAAGGGACAACCTTGTTTGACTCCTCATCATATATATATATAGAATTTCAACCATTCGCTAAGAAACCACAACCCAAGGGCATCTAATCCCTCGAAATCGCCAGGGGATCACACCTAATCTGGGCCGCACCAACCCTTAACATGGTTGGATTTTTGAGTGTCTCCTACCCACTAAACACACCCTAAGGATATTGAATTCGGGTGGCCCATCAAATGAAACACACACCTTAACCGAATATACTAGCGAGAATTAACAATATAAAACAAATATTACTTTTAAAAAATAATTTAATAAAAATAAAAATAAAAATCATATTTTTAAATGAAGATTTTGAAATAGCATTATAATAACGATTTACAATGGGCTTTGTCTAATTGTTCTACATTTTGGATTTTTTCAAGGCGACATAAATATGGAGGAAATGATTATTTTGTGTTATTTGAAATCCATTTTTGAATGCATAAATGGATTCAACATGCTGAAAAACTTCTTGGACATTACGATTATACAGAAATAATCACTCAAATCTGGAGATCTAACAATTTCTCACCAGATTTCATCCCCTAAAAATATCACCTAAAAAAACTAAAACGTAGAAAGTTTAGACTAGACCTTTACAATCACTTATGACTTCCTCCAACACTACATTTTTTATTTTCAAATGTTTCAAAACTAAATAAATAAATTTACAATCACTTATAATTATCTTTTAATTTAACTAATGCATAAAATTTAATATTAATTAAAAAAACTTAGAAGTGTTTGTAACTCTTCTTGATTCTAGAATTGTTATACTTGGTAATAATGGATATTGAGTAATAGCTATTAAAACTTAAACATTAAGTAATAGCTATTAAAACTTAAATATTAAGCAACAATTTTCCAAAAATAATATTATTTAGAAATAAGTTTTATCCAAAAATATTATTTAGATTACAACTATGTTTTATGAATTTAGTGATAATGGAATCAACTTTATTTAAATATCATAAATAACTTATTATCTTTTTTATTTTTATTTTTATTTTTTTAAATAGTTATTAAAATTCTATTTATTTAAAAAGGATTTTTTTTAAATATTTATTTAAAATTTAAATAATTATTAAAAAAAAAAATTCACAAAAATATTCATAATTTTATTCATCCGAAGAGAACCAAATTACATTATGTAGGTGATTTTAAGCATGTCTCTCAACCTTGAATAAACAGATCTAAGAAAAACAAGGCTAAAACCCTATGAGAGAGTACAGCCTGAAGGCATCAGAGATCAAAAGGACATATACAATAATCCAAGAATAGAACAGAGAATATCCAAGGGTCAAAGCCCCCACCAGGAGAGAAAAACGTCAAGAGAAACAAATAAAAAAGAAACTCTGGAAACTGGACGGACCAAGTTAGAGCGGTATAACAACCAGACACCAAAAGCATCAATCTGTGTATACATCAAACCTTGAACATACCAAAAAACTGGAAGGACCAGATCAGAGTGATATAGAAACCACACACCAAAAGCACTAATCTGTGTATACATCAAACCCTGAACATATCAAAAAACCAGAGAAGAGGACCACACATTGTAGGGAACTAACCCCCAAGAAAAATTTGACGAGAGCGAACAAACCAAGAAATACCAGAAACAGGACGGACCAGGTCTGAGCGACATAAATACCCCTCAAAGGGAAGAGAGATTCCAAGAACTATCTAACCCATCGACTGCAATATCAGAACTCGACAAAAAATATTTGAAACCGGAGCCAAACATCAAGGGTATGCATCAAACCCTGACAACAATCCTGAAATGAGGTAGATCTGGAAGAAGTCCCGCAAGGGATGGGGAGGATCCCCACAGAGAGACAACGACAATAAAAAAGACTGGAGGAGGTTGTTGACCATGGCTATATCGAAGAAATAAAAATGAAAGTAAAGAGGGAAGGGCATGGAGCCGAAGGCACCTAACTTGTCCCAAACCCTCCATACCACGCAGGCATCAGGCACTCAAGCCGAACCGACAGGAATCCGCAACAGAGAAGCTAAGAGAAACATTGAACGAACTCGTCATAGCATAAAAAAAGAACCGGATCCGAATTTCCAGACATGAACATGAGTGAGGGAGAAGGACGATGCAGAGGTCGTCGCGATCAAGAGCCCAGGAACGAACCTGTAGACTAGAAAAAAGAAAAAAAATGTGGGACTGCGGCTAGGGTTTCCCAAGCCGCAGTCCCAATCCGACCTATTAATAATTATTAAAATCCTACTTATTATCTCTTTTATTTTTATTTTTTTTAATAGTTATTAAAATTCTATTTATTTAAAAAGCATTTTTTTAAATATTTATTTAAAATTTAAATAATTATTAAAATTCTATTTATTTAAATGGGATTTTTTTAAATATTTATATTTGAACTTGAATTTGAATTAAGGACACGTAATTTGTAAAAACTTTATAAAGTATTAAAAGATGGCATCTATAACTCCCAAACCTTATATCTGAAAATTGTTTTGTATATTTGTCACTAATATATAAATTTATGTTTATAAATTTTATATCATTTAATTAATTTAAATCAATTAGTTTAAAATATGTATTCATAAAGTTTAAATTATTTATTCAATTTTAAAACATAGTTATAAAACATAATAAAATTCATATTATTTAATTAACTTAAAAATATAAATACAAAATATTATTAATTTTTTTATATTATTTAATTAATATAAAATATATTTTATAGATTGAAAACAAAATTGTTTAAAAAATATAGTTCTTTTTTTGTTTTTTTTTCTTTTTCGGGTATGTGAGCTTTGTATTACCTTATGTAAATATTCAAAAGAGTACACAAAGGTTGCACAATCTTGGGTCGCCAAGGATGGAAACTGACCCAAACCATGCCATAAGTAAAAAAGAAAACATATTGTCCTTCTTAGCCATAAAATAATATTGTATCTAGATTGTGATAGAACCAAGAGATAATTAACCCTAAACTTCAAGATAAAAACTAGATAAGATATAACATCATGTGAAAAAACACCCCAAACACTATATGCATCATGATTGTTACGGTGGAACCTGGTCATCGAACGAGAGTTGGATCAAGGCGTCTATGAAGGTCTCATGCATGGAGGAATGAGCTCGATTTGACCCAGTGGACAACTGATTGTCTTGCTAGTGGAGCATCAATGAGATTTTTGCATCCAGTTGGTCCATTTTAAAGTTCATATCTACCATCTCTCAATGCATGTCGAAGATGAGTTGAATTTGATCCTCCATCAATCCTCCTCCACTCGATTTAGTGGTAGTGAGTTTATATTCATACTCGGAGTGTTGTTGATGAGAGGATGGGCTCCCTCTGTGGAAGAAGTGTGATCTATAAGAGCCTTCAAAACCTGTTAGTTGTTACAGTCTTGATGGGGGTGGGGGTAGCCTTCATCCGCGGTCCATTCAATTCTGCATCCTCATTTTGATACCTCACTAACTGGTTGCATGATGGGCACGGGGACTGAACAAGGAATCATAAGAGCATTCTCCTATTGTTCCTCTAGTCCAAATTGAAGCCAGTATGTTGACTGATGCATGTGGGTGTGTCGCTAGGATCCATTGGCTCTTTGTGGCTGTCCTCTTTCCCAGACTCTTGTCATGGCCAACAAAGTGCAGTGAGATACCCTAGGGAAAGAGCCTGAAGGACATAAATGTAAACTTCACTCACTACCCACAAGAATGAATAACCAAATCTCCCATGCCTCATGGATATAGTTCTCGGCCTGCCTAGCCATATTGTCCATCCTACTCGAGCATAAATGTTGATGGGTGACCAAAACGGGTTGAAGAAACTGGTAGTAACTTCCATTAACTGTCCTCATACCTCTGAAATAATCTTCTCCCTTCACCATCCGATGCTAATGGATAGTGCATCTTGGGTAATAAGGTTGGAACACCCCACCCATGTGCTCGTTGGGTGTCTTAGGATGACACATGACAGAGCTTTTAATTGCCATCCGAAAACTCATGGGTAGGCAGATAACACTCCATCCGAGGGTTTAAAAAATATAGTTAAAATATATTATTTTATATTAATTTTTTTGTAATCTAAATTGGGAAAGATTTTTGTTTATTAAAAGAGGTTGTAGCAAAGCTAAACAACTCTAGTACATCAAACTTGAGTTTTCCAAAATTGGATAAACATGACATATCTAAACCAAAATACATAGCTTACAATTGTCTCGTAACAAAAACTCCTAATATCTACTCTCTCTCTCTCTCTATATATATATATATAGATAGATAGATAGATATATAACTCTAAAGAACGTAGACCAATTAAGAGATATTTTAGCTAGTTGTTTCATTGGCCCCTAGTCAAGTATCATTGGTTCTTGTTCACCTATTTCCATGGCTTCAAAAAGATGTTGGATAGTGTATTCCTCTTTGAGATCTCCTTGCCCAAAATTCTTTAGTATCATTTGATTTGAGGCCCTTGAATTAACATTCTCACTCAACTGGACAACCAAATTCCTTAACATGGCACATTATGTCTCCAAATTAACAACAGTCGTTTTAATAGTGCCAAAATGATCTCCATAATGGAAGGAACCTAAGATCCGACTTGTTGTTCATTATCTCGAACCTTGCTTGAAGGAGTGAAATTGGTGGACCTGTTGCCTTGGATAATCTCCTAATGTGCTTGCAGAACCCTAATCATCTTTTGTTGCACTCAAAATTCCATAGCATCAATAGTAAATTCAAACATTTTTTGGAAAAATATGGCCTAACACCAATGAAATGGACAAAGATATGGTTGAAGACATGAAATGTCCTCTAAAAGAATAGAGATCTGCATTAGATGGAAAGACCCGAAACCACAATTTCCAATTCACATGCCACAACTCAAAAACCCATAAATTGCTTCATCAAACAAGGTCCCAATGTACCAGAAAGAGGGAGACACACAACTCGAAATAATCTCAAAGCCAAAATAAACCGAGCACCATACACACAGAATTGGAATGAATTCAAACCAACAATTAGGAAACAAATTGGTGAAGGAGTTCGGATAGACCAACCTGCATACAATGCCACTCCTCAAAGGGGTTACTAAGTGGTACCAATGCTTCTCAATGAGGAGGGGAAGAATCCAATGATCCCTCCTAAACTCCCCATTGAACTTCACCATTATCCCACCTCCACCATCACTTAAACCCGCAATAAATTCATCCCTACAAATCCACAAAAGATTGAACATGTGAGAGGAAGAGAGAAGTCTCATCACGTTTATGACATGGCTCATGATCAACATGTGTCTTAATAAATGGGTGGTAAGTTTTTTAATTGTTGCACTAAATTCCTTAGGTATGGCTTGATATGATAATGTTGCATTAATTCTTACAACCCCAAGTTTTATCCTTGTGGCCTCATTTGCTAATGTGTTGGTGTCTAAACTATGCTCTTGTAATACTTGAAAAAAATATTTTTTGGAACCTTGTTACCCCTTGTGAGATGCTAATTAAAATTGATGCGATTTTGTGGTTGGTAAGTCGGGATTTTTTGTGCATTGACTGAATAAAAACCGAAGAATCTTCTATCATAGCAATAGAGGTTATTTGACTATCTAAAGCAAGTCTTAGTCCTGGCAAAGGAGCGTAATCCTTTACTTGATTATTAATACATATTCCAAAATTCCAAACATAGAATAATTCCTCATAGTATCTCATAGTATCTGGAATCATAAAAAATCCCCGCACCTGCCACCCTTATTATTATCAATGTTACATGTAAATGTTTTTTCGCAAATATGTATGAATGAATTGATATATTTTTATGGTGGATGTTTGTAATCTTTATATCAAATTTTTTGTTCCAATATTATATATAAATGACAATTATCCATCATATATGACAATGTCATCATGATTTAGAATCTCCTTCCCAATAATTTAAAAATATGATACATATATAAGACAACATTGTAGTGATTCAATGTGGCTTCGTTCTAAACAACTATGCACTAGAATTGATTTTTTGGTCATCCTTCACCTATTTTAAATCAATAAAAAAACAATTAAAACAAGGTTGTGTGGCAGTGCAGTCCCTGCCAATGAGGTTAGAAAGCAAATATTGGAAAATAGGATCGAATTGTAAATGACGAAAATGTTGTGTGTAACATGTATATCACAGAACATGGGGCAAAAGTAATTGACACTTGGCATGTAGAGCACCATTTATTTTTTGAAAGTATATAACAAACTACAAATTTGTAAGTTTGTTACATCCTACTGGAAATTTTGAAATGTATATGACAAAAATGTTGTATGCAACATATATATCATGGAACATGGGGCATAAGTAAATGATGCTTGGCATATAAAAATTGAAATGCATTTGTCAACATGGAGCATAAGTAAATGACGGTTGCCATGTAGAGCACCATTTATTTTGAAATATATAAAAAAATAAAAGTCTGTTACATATAAAAATTTAAATGCATTTGTCATACAAACTGGTGAAAGATAAAAATGTATGAAGACATAAATTTAAAAGGAGATCAGAAAACAATTTTATTTGAAGTATGTCAAAAAATAAAAGTTTGTTACATACTACTGAAAATTTTGAAATATACAAAAAAATTAAAGTTTGTTACATATTAATGGGAATTTCAATGCGTTTTTCATGTAGACTGGGATTGGAGCTCCCGCGGACCATTAGAGAAATATATACAAGAAACGGGACTGTAGAAAGAAGATATAGTGCAATACCTGCAAAAAAACACAAATTGAAAGGTATAATTGTTTGCGTACACATATCTATTTAAGAAAGTGGAATAACTGGGTTGATAAACAAAGCAGGATGCGATCAGTAGACTTACAGTGAGGGTACATATGAGCCCTTTGGATATTTTCTTGCGGTTGTCGTTTCATTGATGTCGTCGACAACTGCGGTTTCAATGATGTCGTCAACGACTGCTGGAATCTTGGCAACTACCTGTTGCATTTCGTCGACGGCCTGCTTCAATTTCCTTTTGAGCCATTCTTGAATGTAGCTTCTCATTGGGGCGATGCTGATCTCATTCCGGATTTTTATGTTGAAAATATCGTTTTCTAATTCCTGGAAGTCGATAGAAAGATTACACAGAGCCTGATGAATTTCCTCATTCTGTACTGAATATTTGACTAGCCAGTCGTCGATGTGAGCTTGATCAAAGTGAAGGGTGTTGTAAAATTTTTCTAGAGACAAGGCCTTAAACATAGCAACTTGTTTATCGAACTCTTGCCTGGTTAAGGGCAAGGAGTTTGCGATTAAGTCAGGGTCTTGGAAGTCGTTGGTTTTTCCAGCTAAGTCTATTCTTGACAACCTTGTGAATAATTTATCTTTCTTTGATATGGCTTGTTCACATGATTGAACAATGAGATGCAGGTTCTTCACTTTTTCTTTCCAACATGCATTCAATTGACTGATCTGGTTTTTGGATGGAAGATCTTGTTCTCTTCTTTTTTCTTATGTCATATTGTTGACAATGGTGCCAAAAGGAAGGACTATTTTTAAAAAGAAATTTTTTTCATCTTTTAACTCCGCCTGCAAATGTTTGAGCAAACTATGTTCCCTAGTTCTAAGGGGAATGATGGTTTGTAATGTTTTCCATGCCTCGGTAACTAGTTCCATTATTTTCTTGATATTATTCTCCACATATCCTCTATAGGATGCCATCAAGGTGGAGGATGTTTTTACGTTGGCTGTAGGGGTGGCAGGCATGGCTATTGCCAAAGGATTGACAAGAAATGGCATAGGAATGAAAGCCTCTTCCAATTCCTTGACCCGGTCCTTTAGTCTAGCATTCTCGGTCTTGATGCCTCCAATGGAATCATGAAGTGCTTCTCCGGTCGCAGTGTGAAATTGACAGATTTGGGACGGCCACATGTTGGAAAGGGAAACCTCTGAACAAGATTTCCCTTTCTTATTTTTAACATCTTCTTTCTCAATTATCAATTTTTTAGACTAGTTATCAAAAACAACGCTCTAGAACATGAAGGATTCATCTTTGTCAAAATGTTCGGTAACTAATATGTCCATTGGATGGCGTTTTCGGGATGATCAAGGAAGCGAAACATGCTATCCAGATCAGTGTCAAGTTCCATGTACTCACTCTGAATTTCCAGCTCTTCCGCCTATCCCACATTTTTTTTTTCTTTTCTTCTCTACTAGAAGCTTGTGAGAACTATCAATTTTATAGGGAGGAGGGTCATTATCTCCTCCATTTGAAGAAATTTGAGCTTCTTTATTTTTGTGGTGGGCCATCGGAGCGATGCTCCGGGATGTCGTACTTTTTGGAGTGTTATCTGTCGATTGAACACTCCAGTCACTGGGGCCTTTACCTTGTTGTGTGTACAATTTAGTGTAGCTTTGCATTATGTCCACGTCGCTGGCATCAGAGGCAGGAGCGTTGTCGCCACTGTCTATGTTTTTGGGTAGGTGTTTTTTTACAAAACAATCGTCGACGCCAAGTGTTTGTAAATGTTGTCGAAAAATATTATAGGGGTCGAACCCTCTTATGATTTCAGCATATCTGAGCTTGGAGATGCTAGAATGTGCTACGAATTCCTTAATTTTCTTGACGTTTTTCAACACGAACTCCCCTACTTTCCAAGGCAGAGGAATAAACTATTTTTTTTCTTCTTTTGGAACAGATGCAACTAGTAATTGTATTGTCGTGCTATCTCTTCAACAAACATTATGTTCATAATGTGACATGGAAGGAGAGCAGGTATTTCCGTGGAGCCAAAAATTCTTATGACCGTGTAATTATCCAAATGTTCGAGTGTCCCCTTTCTATGCAAAAAATTGGTTGCCTATTCAGATATGCAGGGAGCATATTCTCCTAACAACAAAACTTTGAAAACAAACACGAAGCCATTAAAAAATTCATAAAAATAGTGGGAAGCCTTGTGCTTCCACAAGGCCTGGTACCAGAACGTTATTGGGTGGAATTCGCAGTTGACATTCTTGGAGAGAGACAGTTGTGGAAACCGACAAGAATGCACTATCGCAAAAACTAAATAGGACGACATATAAAATTTATTTTCCCTTTTGAAGCTTGACAATTGGGAACAGATTTCATGGAAATTAACTTGCCCCAATAAAAAATGGCTTGTCCATTGACTTTGAAATACAAAATATAAAGAGCCATCCGGGAAACAGTTGTTGTGGACTCCTATCCCATTTTTCTTGTAAACAGCCAAGCAATTTTGCGAAATGGATTTCTAAATGAACTAACCTACCAGCTTGTAATATCTTTAGGAACTAGAAGCGGGTTTTCCAATAAATGGGGCAAGAGGTCCAACCCGTTATTATGCTTTACTAGGAATTGTTTCGAATCTTCTCCTTTGAACATAAATGTTGGCTACGACAATCTTAGCATCTGGCGGAAGACCTGAGGTGACAAAGAAATAGAAGAGCAGTCCCGCAATGGAATAATTATTTTGTTTGAAATAAATTTATCGACGCACCAAGAGACCAGGTCCTTACAGTCAAAAACCTCAGGGACATAGCTTGCACGAGAAATCCCATAGGTCCAAATTACTTGGTTCTCTGCGGCAGAGGTTGAGTAATAAGAATATGCCTTGGACCACTGGAAGTTCTGGTCCTCGCTCTCGAAGATGTTTACTGTATCTCCACATAACTGTTGTCGAGATGATGCCATAGGTTTATGAGAGTGTTGGTTTTCTCCAGATGATGGTTGAAATGAACAGTTAGAGCCGATAATGTAATTCTCCGCTAAATATTGGTTAAATGCTTATTAATGGGAAAGCTCCTCGAGCCTTTGACTGATTAATGGCAATCTATATAGGTGGTCCATGATGAATTGTTAGCAACAAAGCTTACTTATTGCATATTTAGAAATGCGAAGGTGGTGGGTACGGTGAAGAGAAATAAAGGATTGGAGGTTTCATGAACGCGCCAAGGACACGACGTGCAAACGAAATTTCATGATTTTGAAATCAACAATCACAAGGGATAATATAACCCCCCACAAATCTTGGTTTAATGTGCATTAATAGGATATCTCCTCGAGCCTTTCGCCCATCAATGAAAATCTATACGGATCCTACATGATGACCTTTTACAAATAAATGTCAGTAATTGCATATTTAGAAACAAGCTATATATATATATATATATATATATATATATATATATATATATATATATATATATATATATATATATATATTATAGACAAGCGCGAAGGTGACGGACACGGTGGAGAGAAAGGAAAGAATGGCAAGGTCTGGAAAGCGATCGGACGAGATTTAAAAAAGGGTTATGGGGATACTCAGGAGAGAAGAGTGTTCCACGATCAAATTTTATGTATCGAAATTTTTTACTGCAAAATGTGTAAAACGGAATAGATCATGATGGGGCGGTTCAGCGGTCGATTTGTATATTTGCGGAATTCCGGAAAAGTGGATAAGTATGGAATAGGGAAGTGGTCGGGCGGACTCCTCGGAATCGAGGATTGAAGTTTTTGTGAAGGGACCAACTCGACGATGCGGAAATGACATTCCGTGATGTTTGAAATTAGCGCTTTCTAATTGCATGCCTACAAATAAGATCTTATATATAATTGGTAATTGTTAATTGCAAAGGGGCACGGGCACCAGAAACAACAACTAAGAACTGAATATTTATTCAAACCGATGATCCGCCAAAGAAATTCAAAGAAATGGCAAAGAATGGAAAGCGGACAGATGGACTTGAAAATGGGGCGACAATAGTTCCACAGAAGACATAAGGACCCGACGGTTAAATTGTATTTCTCGAAAGTTTTCAATGCAAAATGTGTACCACGGAAGAGGGCATGATAGGTGGAGTGTAATACGGAAGAGGGTATGATCTGAGTCCAGTTGTAAATTTGTATATCGCGGAAGTGACGGTACTGTTCGCAGGGCATGGAACAACAAAAGTCCAATCTAGAGCCTGCCTACCAAGAATTCACAGTCGGAGAAGTGTCTTCGTCTGTCAATTTGTCTATCGCGGAACTCTGAGGCATTTTATTAGCCATCCAGCCCGCAAGTTTGGCTCTCAATTTGGATAGTGCAAAAATTTGGGTGTTGTTTGTAGAGCACAAAACTATAGAGGAAATGCTTTTCCTTTTAACATAGCATATGTGGCGCAAATGTGGTATGGCTCGTTTTATCACTTTGGCATCTGTAAACAAAGGCACTCTTGAGCCCGCCAACCCTGGAGCCCGTGTGTCAATTTGTATATCGCGGAGGTTCGAATGTTGTTTGGAGGTCACGGAAAAGTACAAGTGCAATGTTGAGCCAGTCAGCGTGCAAGTCCTTCTGTCAATTTGTATATGGCGGAACTATGGGTGTTACTTGTAGGACATGGAACAATAGAGGGCCAATTTAAAGAAAGGGGAAACGCTTGTTGGAAAAGTGTGAATCCACCAAGCCGCGCAGCAAGGCATTTTTGGGAAAAGATGATTAAGTAACCAAGAAGAGAATCTATAGGGAATAAAAGAGTGGGAAAATAGAAAGGCGCAAGGCAGTTTTCGTAAGCGCGAACTGGTTTCAAAGAAGCCCCATTGTTGCAAAACCATCATTTTCTACTAATTGTCAACAAATGCATTGTTGAAGATTAGATTTTATTGCAAACTGTGCGTGTAAATATGCTTTTGATACATTCTTCCATGACTATAAAATATTAACTTAACTATTAAACTTTATTTTCTACTAATTTCCAACAAATGCTTTGATGAAGATTAGATTTTATTGGAACGTGTGGGTGTAACTGTGTTCTTGATACATTATTATATGACTGCAACATATTAACTTAAGTATTAAACTTCTTGCATTATGGGTTGTTAGCATTAAAACTTAATAACTGCATGCCTAGAAACAAGAATGATGATTTTGCTGCAAGATTGTACATTGTTATTGCTATGTTCTATCTGCATTACGAATAGAATTGAATGTTGGTTTGAAATTGTGTGTAATCCACTTTTTGTTTGCATAAAAGGCTGGTGGATTAACATAGTACATTGTCATATAATTGTTACATGTTACATCTTAGAAAAAATAACCTAAGTAAACACAATATCCAAGAACTACGATAGCACCAAACCTGTCAATGAGAATAGGCGTTAAATCCAGAAAAGAAGTATAAATGAAGACTCCAAGGCAAAAAAATTTAATAGAAAATCCATTTAAAAAAATAAGAAAAAGCCGAGTATTGTACATCTATCCTTTGAAATTGGACACAACTCTTCAGGCAAAAACATTGAACGTATCTGCCACAAACACAGGCACAAAATCCGCAGTATGAAACACCCTTGCAGTTTTCTCCTCGATGAATCATCCTGTGGTGAAATTGATAGTTTTCAGAAGCTTCCCATGAGGAAGAAGACAAAAAACGTTGCAGGGAAAATGGAATATCCCTTAACTGAAACCACCTTTGCATAGTCAAAAAAAATTCAGGGACACAGGTTGCATGTGCAATTTCAGAGGTCCAAATTAGTCCATTATGGGTAGAAGGAGATGACTAGTAGAAAAATGCCTTTCAGGAATGAGGGTTCTAGACTTCATTCCTGAAGATGTTTATTGCATATCTAGAGAAGAGGACAATAGTCCCCCAAGAGAATAATTTTTTGGCTTGAAATATATCTCTGGGAGCATCAACATATCATTTCTTTACAGTGAAACTCTTCTTCCCAGAACGGACTAATTTGGAACTCTGGAATTCCTACTTTTGCGCTGCAAGGTGGATATTGTGTTCAACGTCGGTTTCTTTTCTGAAACTCCTTTTGGTGTTGTCAGGACCGCCATCACTGAGCTGAGAAGTTTCGCCCGTTATGGTTGATTTCAATTTGGGCACAGGAGTGGGAAGAGTATCTGCATTGCCATCATCCATCGCCGTATCATCGGCCATTAGATCATCTTCTTCCGGCTCAAAATCCATGACATCAACCTCTGTCGCAGCCATGAATGCAACTAGGCAGGTTCTCTGAGCAGGCAGGGTTGCCTTGGAATTCTTTGGCTTCAAATATATCTCTTAGTGTACCAAGGGACCATCTCCTTTTTTGCTCCTGGGTGGAGGGACACAAGCAGTAAGAATATGCCTTGGAATAGTGAAACCTCTGGCCATTATGCCTAAATGTGTTTATTGTATTTGGACATAACTGCTGCCACAAGATAACGACAATTTTTGTTTGCGCGAGACGATGTTTGAAATGAAAATTGGGGAGGGATAATATAAGCCTCCGCAAATTATGGTTTAATGTGTATCAATGGAATATCTCCTTGAGCCTTTCACTGATCAATGACAATCTCCAGGGTTCGTGCGGAAAGAGTTGCCACCCTTACAGATCACTAATTGCATAATTAGAAAAACATGTGAAGCTCGTGGTGACGACGAAGAGAGATTAAGAATTAGAAATTTCTTAAAGGCACCAACCCGCCGACGCACGAAAAACAGATTGCATCATGCTTGAAATGAATAGTTGGAAAGGATAACATACTTCTGCACAAATCTTAGTTTAATTCGTAGTAATGACAAATCTTCTTTGGATTTATGGACATTAATGACAATCTTAATGGTACTTGCAGGGTGAATTACTAGCATTAAAGCTTAATTACTGCATATCTGGAAACAAGTACGAAGGCAGCGGTGATGGCGAATTGCGACAAAGCATTGTACATTCCGTGCACCCGCCAACACGCGAAACCAATTCCAAGAAATACCTAAGTATGCAAAGCGGTCGGGCGAGTTACAAAAGAAAAAGGGCAGAAGATATACCCAGGAGACATGAAGGGTTGATGGTCATATTGCATCTAAGTGACAGATATCGGGTGTCAATTTGTATGTCATGGAATTTCAGTTGTTGTTTGTGCGTAGGGGAACAGTGGAAGTGCAATGGCGAGAGGGTAATTTGTATATCGTTGAACTTCAGGTTATGTATATAAAAGCATGAGACATTGGGAAAAGGGACCAAGTAAACAGAAAGCGAAAGCATATGAGATGAAGGGTGGTTTGTTTGCTAATTTGTAAATTGCGGAAGTCTGGGTGTTAGTTGCATGCGGCGAAACAATGGAAATGCAATGTTAAACCCACCTATGCAGGAACCCGCGATTGAATATGTACTATAAAATATGAACATGAGATGTTATAGAACATGTACAGATGTCGCATTCCATACTTGGCCACTTTTTGGATCGCAGGTTCTCAGATGGGTGGGCTCTAAATTGGGTATCCATTATTTCGTTGTCTACAAATAACATCCATAATTCCGCGATTTACAAATTGGCCAGCCGACCTATGGGCTAGCTCGGTCAACATTGCAGTCATTTTATTTCGTGTCATACAAACAGTACTTGGAGTTCCGTGATATACAAATTGATAGGCGGACCTACAAAACTGGGCCTCTATTGTTCTGTGACCTACAAATAGCACTCAATAGTTCCGCGATATACAAATTGAAAGGTGGACTTGCCACCTGACTCACTCAACATTGCATTTCTATTGTTCCCTGTCGTTCAAACACAAATTCACAGATGGACTCCAGGGCTGGCGGGCTCAACCTTGCGATTGTTTACGGATGTTGATCCTTATCAACTATCTAACAGTACCTAAAAATATTATTTTCAATACTAAAGTATTAATATTAAATATTCATATTGTACAATTTCATTACATAAAATTATAAAAGGATGTGAAATATCTTATTTCAAAGAAAAACCCGTGTATTCGGAAACTTGCGTTCCAAAATTTTTGTATAATATGAAACGGGCAAGAGGTTGGTCGGGCTACTGATATAAAAATGGCTAGAAATCTGAACATACTTAGCCACTTTTTGGATCGCGGATTCTCGGGCTGGCGGGCTAAAAATTGGGCGTCTATTGTTTCATGCCCTACAAATAGCACCCACAGTTTCACAATATACAAATTGAGAAGCGGACTTGCGTACTGTTTGAATTTTAATGGCCTATTGTCGATGTATTAACACAATTGGACTTGGGCCAGTTTATATTCATTTTTTACAATATCAAACGGAGAAGCGGTCGGTCGGCCTGGTGATATAAAAGCAATTTAAATATGAAGTCATGAATCCTCTAAATTCCACAGCTAGAAGTTTTCCGAAAAACGAGTAATACATACTAAGTATGTACTCTTATAAGGTATGGACATGAGGTTTTTATAGAACTTGCATGGATCCCACATTCCATACTTGGCCACTTTTTCGATCGCGGGTTCTCGGTCTGGCGGGCTCAAAATTGGGCCTCTATTGGTCTATATCCTACAAATAGCATCCAGAGTCCCACGAGATACAAATTGATAGGAGAACTTGCGGATTGGCTCGCTCAACATTGCAGTTCTATTGTTCTGTGTCTTCTAAACAACATTCGTAGGAAACGAGCAATACACACTAGAGATGCACTTTTAAAAACTATGGACATGACATTTTATAGAGCATGTATGAATCCCTCATTCCATACTTAGGCACTATTTCGATTGCGGGTTCTCGACCTGGTGGGTTCAAAATTGGGCCTATGTTGTTCTGTGTCCTACAAATAGCACCCACATTTCCGCGATATACAAATTGACAAGCGGACTTGTGAGCTATTTGAATTTTAAGGCCCTTTTCTTGATGTCATAGCATATTTGGACTTGGGCCAGTTTATATTCGTTTATTACAATATCAAACAGGGAAGCGATCGGTCAGGCTGGTGATATAAAAGTAACTGAAATCTGAAGTCCTGAATCCGCCAACTTCCACACCTAAAAGTTTTTCGAAAAACGAGTAATACGTACTAAGTATGTACTCTTATAAAGTGTGGACATGAAATTTGTATACATCATGTATGGATCCTGCATCCCATTCTTGGCCACTTTTTGGACCGCGGGTTTTGTGGCTGGGGGGGCTGAAAATTGGGCCTCTATTGTTCTGCGCCCCACAAATAGCACCCACGATTCCGCGATATACAAGTTGACAAGTGGACCTGCGGGCTGCCTGGCTCAACATTTCACTTCTATTGTTCTGTGTCCTCCAAAGAACATTCGGAGTTCTGCGATATACAAATTTACAGATGGACCCAAGGGCCAACTTCCGCACCTAGAAATTTTTCGACAAACAAGCAATACATAGTAAACATGTACTTTATATGGACATGAGATTTTATAGAACATGGACGGATCCTTCATTCCATACTTAGGCACTTTTTGGATCGCGGTTTCTCAGCCTGGCGGGCTCAAAATTGAGCCTCTATTGTTCTATGTCCTACAAATAGCACCCAGACTTCCGCGATATACAAATTGACAAGCAGACTTGTGAGCTATTTGAATTTTAAGGCCCTCGTGTTGATGTCATAGCACATTTCGACTTGGGCCAATTTATATTCGTTTATTACAATATCAAATGGGGAAGTGGTCAGTCGGGCCAGTGATATAAAAGTAAGTGAAATCTGAAGTCGTGAATCTGCCAACTTCCACACCTAAAAGTTTTTTGAAAAAACGAGTAATACATACTAAGTATGTACTCTTATAAAGTATGGACATGGAATTTGTATAGATTATGTACGGATCACGCATTCCATACTTGACCACCTTTTGGATCGTGGGTTCTGGGTTTGGGGGGCTGAAAATTGGGCCTCTATTGTTCCGCGCCCCACAAATAGCACCCACAATTCCGCGATATACAAATTGACAAGCGGACCTACGGGCTGCCTGGCTCAACATTGCACTTCGATTGTTCTGTGTCCTCCAAACAACACTTGGAGTTCCACGATATACAAATTTACAGATGGACTCCAGGGCCAACTTCCGCACCTAGAAATTTTCCCACAAACAAGCAATACATAGTAAACATGTATTATATATGGACATGAGATTTTATAGAGCATGGACGGATCCTTCATTCCATACTTAGGAACTTTTTGGATCGCGGTTTCTCAGCCTAGCGGGCTAAAAAATTGAGCCTCTATTGTTCTGTTTCCTACAAATAGCACCCAGACTTCCGTGATATACAAATTGACAGGTGGACTTGCGGGCTCTCTGGCTCAACATTGCACTGATATTGTCCTGTGTCCTCCAAACAACACTCGGAGTTCCGCGATATACAAATTCACAGAAGGACTCAAGGACTGGGGGGCTCAACATTGTGATTGTTTACGGATGGGCATCCTATCTAACATTATCTAAAAACATTATTTTCAAATACTGAATTATTAGTATTAAGTATTGATATTGTACAATTGAATTACATAAAGTTATCAAAGAATGTTAAGTTGCTTATTTAAAAAAAAAGGAAGGAAACAAAAGAAAGTTTTTTAAAATTCTATTACCGCAAGCATAACAAGGACCAATTTGAATTTTAAGGGCCTCTTGTTGATATCATAGCACAATTTCACTTCACACAGTATATATTCGTTGATTTCAAATTATTCCAGGAGATTAAATTTACCAAGTTTATGGATCAAGCAAAAATGCTAAAGCAACGACCAATTTGAATTTTAAGGGCCTCTAGTTGATATGATAGCACAATTGCACTTTGCACAATATATATTCTTTGATTTCAAATTATTCCAGGGGATTAATTTTACCGAGTTCATCGATCAAGGAAAACTGCCAAAACGAGCCTTCAATTCTATTGTTCTGTGTCCTCCAAACAACAGTTGGAGTTTCGCGATATACAAATTGACAAACGAAGCACACAACCAAGAACCAACTAAACTTCAAACAGGCCACAAGCAAGTTCCCAGAAGGTTCCATAAAGCAGGACGCATACACCTTTGCACCAAACAATTTCATATACAAAGAAAAGACATCACCACATTCATTTTTCTCTTGCATTTGGTATATGTTCCCAGTAGAAAATAATCGGGTCCGTGCGATATATGGGGTTTGCTGCCATGCTTCCCGTTTTTTGGACCGAACAATGTCCGACGAACATTCATCTGGATGTTGAAGAAATATTACAGAGACACATGAGGTATTTTCGTTTCTTGACAAAGTTTCATATTTTTTTTTTCTCTTCTTCAGCCAATATGAAAAATTGCATTGTCCTCATTTAAGGTGAATTTGTTGTGTATCTGAAGGTCCCATAGCATGTAGACACTCCTTGCCTTTTTCTGTAGATACGTTTCATACGAAAACTCTGCCAACTTAGGAAGCACATTTTCTAATAGAGGCTACCTAACCGTACAATGCACAGTTGTATTGTCCACGGTTCAGACGAAAACATTGACGCAATGTCCATATATATGGAAAATTTTCACTGCATCGCAGACAATCAATCGTATCATCACTTATCAAAGCGGAGGCAGAAGTAGGATAGTTGCATTTTGCACATACAGGTTCAAAGGGGTTTGAGTACACATTGGTTTCAACTAAAACACCTTCAACCTGGAAACACGAGCATAGGAATTAATACATTGAACAATACAATACACAATTGCACCCCCTCCTCCCCTTAAAAAATAAATAAATAAATAAAACAGGCCACAAAAATTTGTTCAAGGCTATTTCTACAAGCAAAGTGAGGATGATTTTGTGGATGTATATGCACAATAGTTGTAGAGCTAGCTATTTTCTTCGGATCTTCTACTATATCTGCTCACAACTTTGTTATAAAGGTTGCATGGGTTGTTCGAAAGATCATTTCTCTAACATCCCTTTTCTTTGTTATATTTTTGAAAAGCATAAGTGGAATCTTCCCTTTATGCAATTGTTACTCCATTGACGAAAACAAATTTGAATATGTATCAAACAATTGCAGCTACAACATGGAACACTGCAATATTTGAGTAACTTACCCGAGATACATGCACATGCAAAATTAAAGGACAAAACTAAATATGAAAATCGACACCATTGCCTTATCGTTGTCAAAATCTCCATACTTTATATGGAGAATGTGTTGCGAGCCAATTTTTCTTGCCAGTGTGACAGTTGCGCCAATCGTTCTGATTGGGTAACTGTCAGTGCTCTATGCAAGTTGGCTAATAGTCGAGTCCAGGACGAAACAATATTCTGAACAAACAGCGAAAACTTTTTCCACAATACTTGTTTCATTGAGCGAAATAATTCGAGCACAATCACCACGGTCATATACTGTTTTGGGAAATATATTAAAATTTGTAATGGATATCCCATTACCCGGCAATATTTTTTCTGCATGTTTCTGGACAAGTTGTGGAGGAATAGTCAGTGTCACTGTCATCATGTCCTCCTTGTTTATCATGTCAGCATGCATAATGGATCTACTTTTGTTTGCATTGTCCAAGTATGTGCTATAGACGACCATTATGTCCCCGACGAACACTTGTCCAGTTCGGAGGTTGTTCAAGCCCTCTATTGATAGACTTTTAGATGTTACAACTCTCGACCTGGTGACATTTTTTGAACAGGAAAACTGAAGTCAATGGCACTATGCATAGTTTTTTTTTTTTTGGTCAGTGACATAAATCTACAAGTACAGGCATAGCTTCAATGAACTATGGAGGCAGAGTGTTGCAACCACACCTCTTACTCTGTGGAACATGTGGCACATTCGACGTCTCGCGTGTACTTGTTGACACTTCTTGTGAACTGCAAACCATGTATTGCAGATGACATCAACATATTCACCATGCAATAGATGAATATATAGCCGAGGATATTTGTTTGGTAAACATAGCAAGAGCAGATCGTATGCATCTTTACTTTTGTCCTTGTCGGTATGCCGATGTCTAGGATGACTGACTACTCATGCCCATGTCACTAGTCCAACTTTTTCTTATGCAAACAAGTGTAGATGAACATCAACACTAAAAAAGAATATGCATTGTATGTTGTCCATCAAAAGGAATAAATAACCATAAAATTGTATGCATCTGATTTTTTTAACTGGAAAAGTATTTAACAGTAAACATGGGATGAGGGCAGGGCACCATGGCCAATCTGTAAATCGCGGACCCCCGCAAGATAGGGAAACAATCTTGAACCTACCAGCCCAACACCCGCAATCAACAAAGTGGGTGACTATGGAACAAGGTAGAAGCCCGACCATAGGTGTGAAACCGTTAGTCCGCCAACCGGTGCAGCAAGGCATTTTCGGAAAGAACACTAAGAAGATGAATTAGAAAACAAAAGGGATAATAGAAAATGGAAAAAATAGAAATAGGGAGGGCAGAAAGGACCAATCTAATATTATATGCCCCCAACCCGTTTGTATATTTAATTTACCAGGACGACCAGTATACCTTTTACAAGATTGTAATACATAACCATCTGTTGTTGCACAAAACAATTCATCTTCCTGTCCAAGCAACCTGTTTTTTTTCCAAGGCAACAACGTCGATTATACAATGGACATGAAGGCAAGTTAGTATGAAGACATGCATCTAAAAGAAAGAGAAACGGGTCTATTTACCCGCCAAAAATTCCATCACCCTCTCCAACCATTCTGTTTGTTTAAATGCAACAATGCAATGAAAACACAATGAACATGAACTAGGTTAGTATGCAGGAAGGAATTTATTGAAGATAACTTATAATGAAGACGAACATGTAAAAGAAAGGCAAACATGGTTATTTACCCGCGAAAGAGCCCATCGTCATCTCCAACCACTCTCTTTGTTTAAATGTAGCAATGCAACGAAAACACAACGGACATGAAGCAGGTTAGTATGAAGGAAGGCATGCAATGAACATAAGTTACCATGTAGGAAGGCACACAACATGTACATATAATAAACTAAGTGAACACATATACAAAAAATAAATGAAATACAAAACAACGCAATATGAAATAACAGTACAAGCATCCACCTTTCTATATCCTCTTCAACCGATGCAGTCAAGTCTCCATCATTTTCTCCAGCTATTCTGTTTGTTTCAATGTGGGAACGCACAAAATACAACGAACATGAATGGAAGTTGGTATGCACTAGAGAACAAGAAATATGTACATATACCAAAAGAGACTCAACGAATAGTCTAGAAGATAGGCAAAAACATGAACCTTTGCACTTCTCTATCCATAGTTGTAAATGTGTAATTTTTTTTGCCCTGCCCAAAATATATTACAATCCACAAAATATTAATATTATGAAATTGCATGGTCGTAGCTACAAGATTTTTGGTTTTTCATGGAAAATAATCCAGATATGCTTCCACCGATGGAAATACATGTTCTTTATCCTCTACACAAATTGTTGTGCCCACGATACAAGTTTTTGGTTTTCTGTGGCAAACTACCCAGACATGCTTCTAGACATTGAAATACAATCTTGCAGAACCTTTGTTGTATATATCGTAGCTCAAGTAGAACACAAATTGTATCGTGCGCACACCAGTCTATGTAGAGGAGAAAGAACATGTAATGTCATATGGGCACATCTGACCATACATGGTTTATAAATGTACCATGCATATGCTTATTCTAACCAAAAAACAACGCATATTGCAATTTCACATGTAATCCTCCAACAATTTTGCATGCAACTATTTTCTTTCATGCCACCACTGAAGCACCACCAAATTCTCACAAAAAAACAGATACCAACCTTGGTAGACAGGGAAAATAACACAATTGCATGTCGACTCCTAGGTGCAGGGGCTGAACACCGTAAAGCGCCCCAAAAAACAATAATAATCCAAAAAAAAAAAAAACTCCAACCACCGGTGCTGGACCCCAACCCTGCAAGGCCGAATCAAACAAAATAAAATAGCAGCAAGCACCAAAGAAGCGAGAAGGCATGAACACATATCAATGTAGAATTATTATCCAATAATGAGGAATAAGAAATGAACAATCAGACACGTACACAGTACACCAATGTTTTACGTGGAAACCCAAATCGGGAGAAAACCACATAATGCTTTTTCTTATATGTCTTGAAGAATGTCATTCATTAGAAGCACCAACTTCCTTTGTTTTCTAGCTGCAACTGGAAGGAGGCTCCAACCCCCTAGTTTCTTAGGCTATAACCTGAGGTAAGATCCAATTCCCCAATTCTCTGGCTACAACCAAAAGGAGGCTACAACCCCTTATGTTCTTCGGCTACAACCAAAAGGTGGCTACAACCACTTGTCCTTTCCCCGTCCAACCACCCTGAAGTAGAAGTACAATGATGGAACCACTGTCACACTATCACTATGAGATATACCACTGTAAACATGTACCAATAAACTTGAATCATGCATCAACCTATACCTCAACCTGTAATCAACCTGTACCATAAACAAGTGCATCAACCATGCACCAACCTGTACCAAACAATCTGTAATCAACCTGTACCATAAACATGTACAAACAACCATGTACCAAGTATGTACCAATCATGTGTCAATTACTCATCAACTATGACTCATCAATATGTACCAACATCATCAACTATACACCTCATGTATGTGCCAACTCATCAACTACTTGTCTGAACCATGTACCCAACTTGTACCTCAACCAAAAACCCTCATCAATTTCATCATCCAAATATGATTTTTAACTCTGTAATAGACCTGGTGTATATGATCACATACCTGCAAACCTTCCTTAACTTTAACAACAAGAGACTAGAATTTTCATCAAACGTTTCTTTAGTCTCACAAGACTAGTTTTGGATTAGTCAACAACCCTAACATGAAATAATAATAACTTTGTACTTGTAATGAATAAAGATATGAAACTGATACACAATGTTCTTCAATGTGTTCTATGCAATTCCTCCAAGTTTCACCACTTGGAACCTCTCAGAAAATGAGTTATAGCAAAAATGACACACCTTGTTGAATTATGGCTTATTCTAGAGAGCGACCTTGTAGAGCGTTCCCCGCACATAATATTTGTTGAATTGATATGAAACTATTACACAACATACTACAAATTGTACTATAACCAAAAAAATTGTTCTTACTGAATTTGGATCTGTTATGAAGAATTTATGACGTTTTTACCTGAAACACCTGTTTTTGACTAGTTTCAAGACTAGCCACAAACCCTATTTTCCACGGAGTGTAACTCCAAAACTAAAAGGACCCACAAGCTGAATTGTTTACCACATATACTTAGATATGTTTCCTCAATGGCATAGCAATTTCACGATCTGAATCATTCTAGAAAAAAAGTTATTGCGAAAATGGGAGATGACCTGAAAAAAACATACCTTAGAAAGCATCATCAAAAGAATTTATCCTTCCTTCAATTTTGGCCTTCTTTTCTTCACTTTCCTTAGAAATTCAACTTAGATATCATTTGGTTACCTCAAACACCTATAGGTATTAAATATTCTCAAGTGTTTTTAAAATGAGAGAGCCTTTCCTCTTATTTATACTCTCCAAGTAGCTTCCTTAAAAACATCTTCTAGGCCACTCTACCCACTTTCCTTATTTTAGGGTTAACCCACTTCTAATTTCTCTATTAAATTTATTATTTAAATAATTTATTTTGTATTCACTTTGAATTATAGTACACTCATCACTTCACTTTATTATTTACCTTCTAAAATCTCTTAAACCACTTTGACTACTTTGACCTTTTGGGGCTTCTAGATGACATAAGAGGGTCCTCCAACTTCGTAAGGTCATAACTCTCAAACCGTGAGGAGTTATGTGACATTACACACACCAAAATAAATGGAATGACATGTACCATCCATGTAGAATAGTATTACCTTCAAATATATCAAAAATCATACCATTATCCATCAAACAAACTTGGGTCCATTACCCAAACCTGGGTTCTCCAACTTCTCATGGCCATAACTCTCTAACCATGAGGATATATGTGACGTTCCACATACCACCAGAAATGGAATGACAAGAACTATCCATCTAGGATAGTTTCACTAACAAATTCAATGACCTTCATCTCATTATTCCACAAATAAGCATGGGTTCTCTAACCATACTTCTAGGATAACTCAATCCGCAAAGCGTCTTTTCGTGAGGGATTTCACCATAAGGGGACCACTTTGGAGTTCATCCATTTGTACTTATTATCAACCATGAGAAGAAAATAATGATTCATCTTTACATCAAACAAACTTGGGTCCATTACCCAAACCTTTGTGCTACTGGAATTCGCTACCGTACTTTCGCCAAGGGTTGACATCAATGACAACTAACCTTAATCAACAATATCTCCCTTTGGCATTGATGGCAACACTCTGATGCAATACTGAAATCATATCACTCATGCTCCCCCTGGAACCATGCCTCTGTCTCATGCTCCCCCTGGAACCATGCCTCTGTCCTCTGCATCTGATAAATCTCTCCCCCTTTGTCATCAATGTCAAAGGTATATTTCCATCAAAGGCTGCTCTCCCTGACTGAACTGTCCTCTTATGGTGCTTCCTCGTGTACATCTAAGACATATAAGATAAGCATTCAAAAAGAATTCATTTTGGAGTAGAAATAACTCCAATTCTCTGGCGAAGATATTCAAAGGCTTCCCGTGGAAGTGGTTTTGTAAATATGTCTGCCACTTGTTCTTTTGTGCCCACATACTCAACTCTGATGTTCTTTTCTGCAACCTGCTCCCATAGAAAGTGATACTTGATTGGAATGTGCTTCGTCTTAGAGTGGATCACCGGGTTCTTTGAGATATTGATGGTGCTTGTATTATCACCATAGATTGGAATGGGTTCATCATACTCAACCTATATATCTGTCAGAGTTTGTTTCATCCAAAGAACTTGTGTACAACATGATGTTGTTGCAATATAATCTGCCTCGGCTGTAGATAAAGATATTGATGATTGTTTCTTGCTTATCCATGATACTAAACACTTACCCAAGTAGAACATTGTTCCACTGATGCTTCGTCGGTCATCAATACAACCTGCCTAATCTGCATTTGTGTAGGCAATAAGTGATAGATCCTTTCCTTTTGGATACCATAATCCAAACTCTTATGTTCCTTTGAGACTGAAAATCCTCTTCACTACTAATACGTGTGATTCCTTTGGTGCTGCTTGAAATCGTGCCACCTGTCCAACTACCTGCATTACATCTGGTTTGGATGCTGTCACATATAGTAGGCTGCCAATCATTGACTTGTATTGTCTCTGATCTGTAGACTTTGAATCATCATCTTTGCTCAACTTGCAACTGGTTTGCATAAGAGTGATAATTGGTTTGCACTCTTCCATTCCAAACCTCTTTAGCATTTCTCTGATATACTTGGTTTGAGAAATATAAATTCCTTGGTTTCTTTGACGTATCTGAAGTCCTAGAAAGAAAGATAGTTCTCCAAGTAATGACATTTCAAATTCATTTTGCATATCTTTTGCAAATTTATGGCTTAACATGTCATCATCACTACCAAAAATAATATCATCAACATAAACTTCAACTAATAAAGTATTACCTTGACTTACCTTGATGTAGAGGTTGTTGTCTGCACTTCCTTTTATGAACCCTGCTTGATGTAGATATTTATCCAGTCTAGAGTACCATGCTCTAGGAGCCTGTTTTATACCATACAAGGCCTTCTTTAATTTTCACACATAGTCTGCATTCTCTGACAACTGAAATCCTTCTGGTTGTTCAATGTAGACTTCTTCTTAAAGTTCCCCATTCAAAAAAGTTGATTTTACGTCCATCTGATACATTTTAATATTTTTGGAGTATGCATAAGGTAAAAGCAAACAAATAGCTTCCATTCTGGCAACTGGAACAAATGTCTCTTCAAAGTCGATTCCTTCAACATGTGCATATCCTTTACATACCAATCTAGCTTTGTTCCTTGTAACCTGTCCATCTTCTTTCAATTTATTCCTGAAGACCCACTTTGTGTCGATCACATTCTTATTCTTTGGTCTTGGAACCAGTTCCCAAGTGTCGTTTTTCTCTATTTGATCCAATTCTTAATCCATGGTCTTTTTCCAAAATTCATCCTTGATGGCTTCTTCAAAATGGTTTGGTTCAATTGTAGATAAAAGTGCTAGGTGAGTTTGTTCTGGTGAACATATTTTTCTTCTAGTCTCAACTTCGACATCTTTGTTTCCGATAATCTGATCTGAAGGATGATTCTTCTGTACTCGTCTTCTAGGTGTCTTTGGATATACTTCCTGAACTTGCTCTTTTGCTTCTGTCGGATTCTCTTCATCTTCCTCTTCTACTTATTTTTCATCTTCTGCTTCTTCTTCTAAGGGTTGTTTCATTGATTAATTTTCTTCATCCTTTGATTCTAGTCTGTCTGTTTCATCAATTGTCCCGTTGATGTTTTCCACAACTTTATTTAATCTTAGATTGTAACACTTGTATTCTTTCCTTGTACTTGAGTAACCAACAAGTACTCTTTTGTCCACGCGAGAGTCAAACTTTCCCATTCCGCCATCTTCTCTTTCGATATAGCATTTGCTTCCAAAAACTCTGAAGTGTTTTACATTTGTTGGTCTTCCTTTCCATATTTTGTAAGGGGTTTTGTCAGTGTTGCTTCTGAGCATTACTCTGTTTTGAATATGAATTGATGTATGCACTACCTGTGTCCAAAAAATATCTGTTAATTTTGAATCCATTAGCATTGTTCGAGCCATTTCCTGTACTGTCATTTTCTTTCTTTCAACAACTCCATTCTGTTGAGGTGTCCTAGCAACAAAGAATTGCCTTTTTATTTCATGATCGCTGCAATAGTCAATAAATTACTTTGAGGTGAACTCTTCTCCATTATCAGATATCAAGCATTTGATTTTTGAATCCATTTCATTTTCAACCATTTCCTTGTAGATCTTGAAGTTTTCAAAAGCTTCTGACTTATTCTTGAGAAAGCAAACTGCAGTCATTCTTGTATAATCATCAACTAATAACATAAAGTATTTCTCACCTTTTAAGCCCTTGGTTTTAGTTGGTCCAACTAGATTAGTATGCACAATTTTCAGTGGTCGTGTCGTTGAATATTCCTTTGATTTGAATATGTTCTTTGTTTGCTTTCCTTGTTGATAATGCTTGCATAAAGTGTGGGTTGGTTTCGTGATCTAGGGAATTTCTCTGATTGTTTCTCTTTTGCTGACTTTGACAAGGTTATCAAAATGTATGTAACCCATTCTTTTGTGCCATAACCAACTTTAATCTTCCTTTCCTAGACAACACTTTTCATTTCCAATTTTGCTTAACACATATATGTTGCTTGAAGTTCTTGCTGCTATAGTGACCAATTTCCCTGAACCTTCTTTTCTTATCTCACACTTTTGTGAATCGAAAGTAACTTTATGATATTGGTCACACATTTGACTCACACTTAAAAGATTATCTTTCATATCTTCTACTAGTAGAACATTTTCTGCCTTTTCATTCTTGTTCCCAATTCAGACTGTGCCTTTTCCAATGATTTTGGCTGAATCATCATTTCCGAAGGAGACTGATCCATCTCTTTCCTTTCGTAATGTAAGAAACTTGTCTCTATCACCTGTCATGTGTTTTGAACATCCACTGTCAACATACCAACCACTTTTCTTCTGTTTAGCTTGTAGAGCAAGTGTACATTCTTCAATGCTATATCGATTATGCTTTCTTATCCATGTTCCTTTCTGAGGTTCATGTCTGTGATTGTTGTTATTATGTTGCGGTTCTTTACAAAGGATTGTCATTCTGCATCTTTGGCCATATGTCCAAAATTGTTACATTTGTAACATTCCACTTCAGTTCTCAAAGATTCAAACATGTTGTAACTTCTTCTTTGTGTTTCACTAGGTCTTCTTGGATAACCCCTTTGTGTATTACTCTCAAAGTAGTTATTGTTCCTATTGTTAGCTCTGCAATTCACAGCTTTATGTCCAAAATTATTAAATGCATAACATAAACTGAAAAATATAGTTTGATACCTGGGAGTTGAGGATCTTCTGAAAGGAGGTGCTCTTGTGAATCCTTCTTATTATTGAGGCCTATCTATCCGTTGTTGATTCTGAAATCTGAATCTTCTCAGTGGAGGAGTGTCCCTGTAATAGTCCTTGTATATCTTCCTATCCCCTTTGATTGTTTATGCATAGCTTTTTGGATATATTTCTTGTTATGTTGTTTTGGAGCTTGATCCCTTTTCTATTTGATTGTATCCAAGTCCGATCTTGTCAAAATGAGATTTTTTACTGTTGATAATGTCATCAAAAAATTTTGAGCTATTCTGCATATTTTTCTTTTGAATATCCTTTCTTAATGAGACAATCTTTGCTTCCAAGTTTCCAATGATCCTGACATTTTCTTCTAGCTGTTCTTTGAGTGCTTCTTCAATTCTTTTATATTCTTCTATTTGAACCTTCAATTTTGTGATCATTTGTTTTAGTTATTGAGTGTATTCTTTTTTATCTAGTTGTGCTTGTAGTTTCTTGTTCTTCTTCTTTTCTCTTCTGATAAATTCTATGACACACATTAAGTCTTCTCGAAAGTCAACTTCTGCCTCTTCAATTTCTTCTTCAACTTCTTCACATTCTTCTTCAGCTTCTTCGTATTCTTCTTCGAAGTCTTCTCTGTCATAGTCTTTTACTACCATGAATAGAACTCTTCCTGTCTCACTGTCACTGACTTCATCTTCATCTGATGATGAGATGTCTTCTTTGGTGTATAAGCTTTTCTTAAAAAAATTCTTTGTAGTTCCTTTGCCTTTATATGTGTGTTTCCCTTTTGAGTAACCTTCAACATTTCTCTTTTTTCTTATGAGGACATTTGTTAGAAAAATGACCAATACCATCACAATTAAAATAAATTAAAGAAATATTACCTCTATACCTACCGTCGGTTCCCTTGTTCAATATTTTGACGAAGTTGGCCACTTCTTCATCATCTTCCGAGTCATCATTGTTGCTGCTATATTCTTCTTTTTTATTTTGATTTGATCTTTTGGATGCTTTGAAGGTTGTTTTTTTTACATCTGTATTTTCCTGTTCATTTCTCATTTCATATGTTGTGAATATTCCATGCAGTTCGTCCATGCTTATTGAGTTTAGATCCGATCTTTCTTCTAGTGCTGATATCTTAGGGTTAAATCTCATAGGAAGAGATCTTAGTACCTTTTGAACAATTATAGATTCTTCAATTTCTTCTCCCAATCCTATGATTGCATTCACTATTTCATTGACTCGTAAGAAGTAGGCTTTGATATTCTCATCTTCCTTCATTTTTAGTTGTTTGAACTGACCTCTGCAAGTTTGAAGCTTTGTTGCTTTGAATTTTGTATCTCCTTCATAAATATTTCGAAGCTTGTCCCAAATCTCTTTAGTGGATTTACAATGTGCAACTTTGGTGAATACTGTATCACTGAGACCATTCAAAAGTGCATTTTTGTCTTTGGAACTATTCTCACTGAGTTTCACTGCTTTGACATTTGTTGGTGGAACTGTTGGTGCTGTGTATCCATCTACAATTGATTTCCAAACTTGAAATCCTTGTGCCTGTATATATATCTTCACCATTATGCTCCAAAAAACATACTTCTGTCCATCAAACTATGGTATTCCATTTTTATACAAGTTGGTACTCTCCATGATCTACCTTTCAGTGGTTAAACTGATTTCTGAAGGAACTTGCTTTGATACCAATTGTTGGATTACTAAGAGGGGGGGGTGAATCAGTAATAACGTAATTATAATCCTTTTTCTCCAAATAATCCAAGTGTTATATCAATGTACAATTATTATCCAATAATGAGCAATAAGAAATGAACAATCACACACATACACAATACACCAGTTTTTTACGTGGAAACCCAAATCGGGAGAAAACCACATAATGTTTTTTCTTATATGTCTTAAAGAATTGCATTCATTGGAAGCACCAACTTCCTTTGTTTCCCAGTTGCAACTGGAAGGAGGCTCCAACCCCCTAGTTTCTTAGGCTATAACCTGAGGGAAGCTCCAATTCCCCAATTCTCTGGCTACAACCAAAAGGAGGCTACAACCCCCTATGTTCTCCGGCTACAACCACCTGTCCTTGCCTTGTCCAACCGCCATGAAGTAGAAGTACAATGATGGAACCACTGTCACACTATCATTGTGAGATATATTGCTATAAACATGTACCAATAAACTTGAACCATGCATCAACCTGTACCTCAACCTGTAATCAACCTGTACCATAAACAAGTGCATCAACCATGCACCAACATGTGCCAAACAACCTATAATCAACATGTACCATAAACAAGTGCAACCAACCATGTACCAAGTATGTACCAATCATGTGTCAAGTACTCATCAACTATGACTCATCAATATGTACCAACATCATCAACTATACACCTCATGTATGTGTCAACTCATCAACTACTTATCTCAACCATGTACCCACCTTGTACCTCAACCAAAAGCCCTCATCAATTTCATCATCCAAATATGATTTGTAACTCTATAATAGACCTGGTGTATATGATCACATACCTGCAAACCTTCCTTAAATTTAACAACAAGAGACTAACATTTTCATCAAACATTTATTTAGTCTCACAAGACTAGTTTTGGATTAATCCACAACCCTAACTTGAAATAATCATAACTTTGTACCTGTAATGAATAAAGATATGAAACTGATACACAATGTTCTTTAGTGTGTTTTATGCAATTCCTCCAGGTGTCACTACTTGGAACCTCTCAAAAAAAGAGTTATAGAAAAAATGACACACCTTGCTGAATTCTGGCTTATTCTAGAGAGCGACCTTGTAGAGTGTTCCCCGCACAGAATATTTGTTGAATTGACCTGAAACTATTACACAACATACTACAGACTGTACTCTAACCAACACATTTGGTATTAATGAATTTGGATCTGTTATGAAGACGTTATGACGTTTTTACCCGAAACACTTGTTTTTGACTAGTTTCAAGACTAGCCATAAACTCTGTTTTCCACTGAGTGTAACTCCAAAAATACAACAACCCACAAGGTAAATTGTTTACCACGAATAGTTGGATATGTTTCCTCAATGGCATAGAAATTTCACGGTCTGAATCATTCTAGAAAAAAAGTTATTGCGAAAATGTTGAGATGACCTGAAAACAACATACCTTAGAAAGCATCATCAAAAGAATTTATCATTCCTTGAATTCCGGCCTTATTTTCTTCACTTTCCTCATAAATTCAGCTTAGATATCCTTTGGTTACCTTATAAACCTATAGGTATTCAATATGCTCAAGTGTGTTTAAAATGAGAGAGCCTTTCCTCTTATTTATACTCTCCAAGTAGCTTCCTTAAAAACATCTTCTAGGTCACTTTACCCACTTTCTTTATTTTAGGGTTAACCCACTTCTAATTTCTCTATTAAATTTATTATTTAAATAATTTATTTTGTATTCACTTTGAATTATAGTACACTCATTACTTCACTTTATTATTTATCTTCTAAAATCTCTTAAATCACTTTGACTACTTTGACCTTTTGGGGCTTCTAGATGACATAAGAGGGTCCTCCAACTTCGTAAGGCCATAACGCTCAAACCATGAGGAGTTATGTGACGTTCCGCATACCACAAAAAATGGAATGACATGTACCATCCATATAGAATAGTATTACCTGCAAATATATCAAAACTCATACCAATATCCATCAAACAAACTTGGGTCCATTACCCAAACCTGGGTTCTCCAACTTCACATAACCATAACTCTCTAACCATGAGGAGTTATGTGAAGTTCTACATACCACCGGAAATGGCATGACAAACACTATCCATATAGGATAGTTTCACTGACAAATTCAATGACCTTCATCTCATTATTCCACAAATAAACATGGGTTCTCTAACCATACTTCTAGGATAACTCAATCTGCAAAGCGTCTTCCCGTGAGGGATTTCACCATAAGGGTACCACTTTGGATTTCATCCAATTGTACTTATTATCAACCATGACAAGACAATAATGAGTCATCTTTACATCAAACAAACTTGGGTCCATTACCCAAACCTTTGTGCTACCGGAATTCGCTGGTGTACTTTCTCTAAGGGTTGACATCAATGACAACTAACCTTAATCAACATGGACAATGTATGCAACTTCAACAATGACAAAATTGCATTCCAAAGGTAGAAGAAGGATGAAACATACAATGGCTATTCAACTGGCGGTGGACAACAACAGTGTACAAATTCATTGTAACATTGTATGGAAATTTTCGAGGAAAAATGTACTCCGAAAAGCGTATTTAGATAAACATTTAACCCTATCAGGGTGTCTAAGGACCTCGCGATATGAAAACATTTAAGTTTTCAGGCCTCTTGGAGGACCTCGCTTCATGTAAACATTTAAACTGTCAGGCCTATTAAGGCGTCTCGAAATAAGTGTCAATACATTTCAATACAAGTACATGTGGTAAGGTCGTTATAAATACTGGAATTCTCTATCACTATAAAACTTAGATATCAAACATTTCAATATGATTAGTACAAACAAAAACTTACAGATATATCCATCCATCAGAAAATGCTAACACAAACATTCAAACCAATGCTAGCATTAATTCACCTTCAAGCAATACATAGGAAAAATATATTATTCAAAAAGACTGCATACGAGAAAAAGTTTCAATATGTAGCCATATAAAACATTGGGAATAGAGAAGCCGGCAATAAGACCTCCAATCTCTTATCCAATCAGATTAGTACATATATGCTACTTTTTATTATATAAAAATATATGGTTTTAATTCCTTAGCTCCAACAATAGGTATTATGCAAATATTTCCGGTCAAAGGACAAACTAATATGTAGTCAATGAATTGTTGATCGCTATAGTCCCTCTATGCGTACGACAGAGACTAATAAGTTGCATGCATAAAATATAATCGCTTCATTGTATATTACATTAAGAGTAAACCATCGTTGCATGGACAAAACATTTAGTATGTGGGAATTCTTTTAAACACCATTTTAGTGTGTTTGTAATCTTTATATCAATTTTTTTGTTCCAATATTATATATAAACGACAATTATCCATCATATATGACAATGCCATCATAATTTAGAATCTCCTTCCCAATAATTTAAAAAGATGATACATGTATAAGACAACATTGTAGTGATTCAATGTGGCTCTGTTCTAAACAATTAAAATGAAATTATACACTAGAATTGATTTTGGTCATCCTTCCACCTATTTTAAATCAATAAAAAAATAATTAAAATAAGTTTCATGCATAAAACATGATCGCTTCATTGTATATTACATTAAGAGTAAACCATCATTGCATGGACGAAATATTTAATATGTGGGACTTCTTTTAAACACCATTTTCACCATTATTGCTCTCTATTATAGTTTTTTATTAATTTATTATTCATATTTTTGTATAATATTAATTTGAAAATTAATTTATTATTATATTTAGTTTAAATTTATTATATAATTTTTTTTATTATTTATTATTTGGATTTATTTTAAAAAATTATTAAATTATTAAAAATTAAATTTGATTCTTTCCAAAAATATATAAATAAGAAGTAGACATTGTAATGAGTTTTATGCAAAATTTGAAAATAAGATGAATATATTATAAATTTTTATTAGTTTTTATTATTAGTAGTAATATTGGTTTTGTTTTGTTTTAAGTTTTCAGAATATATACAAAATTTGAAAACAAGATGAATATATAGTATATTTTTTTATTAGTTTTTATTATTAGTAGTAATATTGGTTTTCTTTTCTTTTAACATTTGATGTGAATAGTAAATTTGTCATTTTCATTTTATTAATTACTTTATTAGTTTGAGTAACACATGTTGCACATTTAGGTTGAAAAAGCACCCCACTCCTCTTGATGCAATAATGTAATATATAAACAAATATGTGTTGTAAAGGATAATACACACTCTTCAATGTTGTATCTTTATATAATAGAAAGTGTATGTGCATGTTCCTAATATATTATTGTCGATACACTATAAAATGTTTTTTTTTTCTTTCCATAAAAAGAATAGGGGAGAATAGGGGATGGGCATTGAAAGTATGTAGAAAGAGAAATTAAACATGTAAATTATAAGCATAAATCATATGCAAACCACCAAAGGATGAAGTGAAATAAAGAACTCAAAATTTGATTCTTAAATTGATGATGTTTATAGACTACTTAAAAGTGATTTTATTTTCTCTTAATTTTCAAGATATCTATGTTTGGAATTTTAAACAAAATATAAAAAATAATAATAAGATAAGAAAAACAATTTCACAATAACTTACACATGAAATT
>ML777899.1:345207-355681 GCA_009831015.1 Picea engelmannii | reverse complement strand
GACAAGGCTTTCAACCACAAATGTTCAGAGAGTTTACAAATAAAGGGATGAATGAAGAAATAACTATTATATCAGCAGAATCACATATGAAGCATATATGAATGGCCAATTACAATAACCATAGGAATACTTGCAAAGTTTAAATTATGAATGCAGTGATAAGATGACAGTTATCAGGCATAAATAAGCATAACAGCATGAATAAAATATCCAAGTGCAAGTACAGAATAGACAAGAAGATGAAATCTAAACAAGTTATGGCAAAAGAAGCTTGTATTACTCAATATGAAAATGGGAAGTTTGAGTTACATAATATGAAAAAAGTCTCCAAAGTCGAACCCTTGGTTCATATTCTTCCCTTAGCTTTATAGCTTTACAAATCAGTTCTGAGATCCTGAAAACATGGATCAAATAAGCTAAAGATAGTAAATCAAAATTTAGTTGCAAAAAATGTGGAATGATCCCCAAAAATGGGGTCAATCCCAGATTTCATGGTCTTCCTCTCTTGTTGAGTGCTGGTGTAGTGCAGGATAGCCTCCCAAGGCTGACTGATGACTCTCCAAGAGAGACAAATTCGAATCTGTTGATGTCAGAAAGTGTCCTGATTTTTTGTGTTTGTCAAAGATACCAAAAACCTTTGAAACACCTCTTCTTTCCATAATCTCTCAAAAATAGCTATTGGATTTGTCTTGACAATTCATCAAATGTTCATTCGAAGAGGTTTCAAACCTTTCCAGCTCAAAAAACTTCGATCTGTGTCAAAACTTGATCATTCTGGAAATGACAGGCTTTCGGTGGTTAACTTAGAAAACTCCTGAGCGAATTATCTACCGAAAGTCCTGTTTTTCAGTGGTTAATGAACAGTCGTCCTGTTCGCCTAAACCACCGAAACTTCAGTTTTGAGAAAACTTCAAAATTGCAAAAATTCTCGCCTTGGATCCCTTTTTGATGTTCAAGGTTTCTTGGATGAGGCAGCCCTTGTTCGTGTAGATCTGCGAACTTTTGTTGGCTGTGTGGAAGGCTCTGGTGTGTCTACTATGGTCGTAGCTAAGTTAGCCAGAGTTTCTAATCCAGTTTTCTCCTGTGCTGGTGATTGAAACTCTTTTAACTTCAACCTCAGAATCCTCAGTTGTCTATACAGCTTCATGTTTTCCCTGATCAATACCCTGTTTCTGTCTTTAATCTTGTCATGCTTCTCTTTGAGGGTTTGGTTTATTTTGAACAGCTCTGCATTTCTGTCAGTCAGGTCTGTATTAGCTTTTTTAATCACCATTTCTAGGACTTCCATTTCATAGACCTGTTGCAGGAGTTTGTTGATTTTCCGTGATCTGGTTGTTCTAGGATTACTTGAAGAGGCTTCTGCCACTGGTGGACTGTGTGCCTCTGGAGGAGTTGGTGAAGGTAAATTGGAACAATAGTCTGCACCTTGTTCAGTCTGTACATTATCCTGTGTCTCAGCCAATTCTTGTTCTGGCTCTGAATCGCTGTGAGGTAGGTTTAAAGGGTTGTTTCCTGTAGCAGGGTCCTTGGACTGCTCACCTTCAAGCTGCAGTTTTCTTTTGATTCCTTTCTTCTTGCCAGAGGATGATTTTATGGGATCTCTTGGTGGTGAGATACCTTTCATTTTCCTATGACTTCTTTTGGGAGTAACAGTCTTTCTACCACTGGTCTTCTTAGTTTCAGCTTCTGGTGGTTTCTCTGTTTGGAATTCATTCCAGAAAAGAATGAAACCCCAATCAACCTGTTTCCTCTGCAGAGCTTCCTTGACAAGAAGAGTAATAAGCCCTTGGTGAGATAGTCTGCTAGCAACCTTAGTAGGCTTGGCTTTAACTTGTCTGGCCATTTTAGTAAGAGTCTTGTGAAAATAGAAAGGTAGATTTATTGGTTCTCTACCTGTAAAATGGTTAAGAAGTTTAAAGTGATAGAACATCACTCTGTTATACCATCCTTCACAAGTAATATACACAAAGATTGCTTTTAACAAAGATTGCCACTGTGGTTGCAAGAAGGACATAGGGATATCCTTTTTCCAGATCAGATCTTTGTGAATGGGTAAAAGATATGATCTAAATTCAACGTTGGATGGCACTGTAGATATAAACCAACGGCCTCCTGTCCGTGGAAGACCTATAAACTCTGCTATAGAAGCCTCATCTATGATAAACTCTTCTTTCCCTATCTTGGTAGACCTTCCATCATATGCAATTGCAAAAGATTCAGCTACTTGTTGATGAAAACTGGTCAGTTTTTCACAGTATGTGAATACCCCTGCTTGTTTGAAAAACTCTACTACCTCTGGGTGTGCCTCCAAGTACCAAACCCCATCCACCTCGGACCTCAAAACTGGCCCTGCTTTCGGCATTGTTCAGTGTTGACTGTACCTGTGATTATGAGAAACTGAGAGTCCAGGGAGACAAAGAAACTAGACTTTAGGAACACGGAGAGTATAACTCATGGAAGAGCCTGTGGGACAAGGTAACACAAAATTCGGATCACCGAGCTCAAATGCTAACCAAGTTTCAGGCGACAGATTGATTGAGAGCATGCCGAAAATTTAGATTTTCGGTGGTATATTCATTTAAAATTGAAAACAAGATGAGTTTTGAACTTGCCTGGGAAGTCGACCTGGCCTAATTGACTTGAGAGCGATCGCTGGACACTAATGGCGCTTTGACAATCACCAGGGGAAGCGGGATTAGGATCTCTGGAAACACGTTCAATTGATGAAATCGCGAACTCGCGATTATCTCAGTAATCTCCGGAATTCAAAACGACAATGAATGAGGATTTAATGAGGGGTTAACGGGATCATGATAGATCCTGTACTTGCGACTGGAAATGGAGGGAGGCTTCGTGACCATCATGCATGAATTTCAGTGACACCGCCGTGTCTAGATTTTGAAAAGACAATTGCGGTCGAAAGGACAACAGGAGCTTCAGATTTTCGGATAGACACCATTAGAACATGCATACCTTCCAACTTGACGAGCTTTAGGCGGTTATGTTTCATCATTGCGCCAACTTGACAGCTGGCTCGTGCGAAAGCACGGGCTTTCCATTTTTACCGTTGAAACGCTTTCGGTGGTTAACCACATTCTTGCTTTGACCTCTTAACTGCCGGGAACAAAGGCTTTTGGTGATTAATGAGCACATTTCAGGCTCACCTAAACCACCGAAACCTGAGATTCTGACTTTTGCTTGACCAAACCAAATCCAAAATTTCTTTTGGGCTTATTTACAGAATACAAACTCTCTAACCTACTTACAAAAATTTAGGAATAAAATTTAGACAACAACCTATCACCTCAAAAAGAAAAATTTCCACCAATTTATTTGAGGAGATAACAATTTACTATGAAGATATGTACCTAGTGGTACAACCAGTTTGAAGACTTTTGGATCAGCAAGGCAAATTTTTCCCTTGGCACATCTTCCTATGTACTCAGAATGTCCACTCCCTTGCATGGGATAATATCGTAATATGCTAGGATGAGTCAAATTTTGTTTAGTTACCTAGGAATTTTTCATTAGGTAAGTCCTTTCATCGAGTGTTTTTTTTCCTCAGGTTATTAATCTTGCTTAACTACAAGATTAATTATCCTTGAGTTTTTCAATCACGCAAATCCTCCAAAGTGGTGAAAGGTGTTCTAATTATCAAGCCCAATGGATGACTAAGGTTTGTAAGTGTTATAAATGACCATGCTAGACATCTCCTAGAGTCTTGCAAAATTCCGTTAAGTTTTGATAGGATTTTTTAAATAATTAAAATTTTCGTAAACTGAGAATTTTTAATTATTTTTTGTGTAAATTGTAAAAAATGGATCCTTGGGGATTTTGTATAGAGGTATGAGTACTCAAATCAAATGGTTCATGACCCCCTACACCCTTGGACCAAGTCTCAGCTCAATTGGACAAGTTTTGCTAGGTCATTGTTCATGAGGAGTCCAAGTCAGTCAAAAATTAGCAAATAATTGGCTAAATTCAAATAGTCAAATTTTGTAAAAGTGACTAAAGTCATGAGAGAGAGTGGGAAAAAGATTCTTAATGTATTTCCTAAGTTGGAAAAATGATTTTCCACTTAGAAGAACCCCCCTTGCTAAGCCAACAACCACAAGCGGTGACTCCCTAAGGAAAAGTCTGCCCCCCTTGCTCATGAACACATGGAAAAATAAAAATTAAAGCAAGAGTGTGGCCTAAACCCAAAGTATATCCCCCTTTGACCCTAACTTCATGTTTAATGATTTGGAAAGGTGTTTTCCCCCATGTAATGTCCCCACTTTGGGACATCATCACAGTGCAGAGGTTTATGATGACCAGAGTAGCTAGATGGATGTTATAGCGAGTACAGGGGTTATTGAGAGGCATTGTGGGCTCCAACTTGCATTACTCATCCTATTTCATCATTATGAGCCATTCCGCACATATTGGCTTTGGTTCCGTGGCATTCCAACAATTTCCATGGTTTTGAGTATTTTTGGCTATAAGTCAATTAAATTCACTTAAGAGGTCATTTTGGGCACTATGCTTGGAGGAACCTCTCAATATAATAGCTCATTGGAATCGGGAGGAACAACACTACAGGATAGGATGACAAGAAGTGACTTTCAGTGAGTAGGGAAACCATAAGGAGAGATAAGGTGTTTTTCAAAGGTAAAATGGTTGATTAATTAATTAAAGTGATTTAATTAATTAATTAAATATTAATAAAATGAAAGTCACTTTGGAGGGACAAGGGGAGCAAAAAGTATAAAGGAAAGGCAAGGGCCTCTACTCATTCATCCATATATGATCATCTTTTGATATCTGGCTTTTAGCTAGTGAGCCCAGCATTGGGAGTTTTGAGGGTTTTGACTTAACAAACCCTAGAGGACGATTCAGTGATGAAAGATTCCACCTAGTTTGTCCCAAGTTTGGTCTCGGAGATGAAATACTTCTCCCACACCATTCTAGTTCCAGATCTACTCAGTTGCAAGAGGATTCTACACCATCCACAGGCACAGGAAGAGAAGGAGGGCACACCATTGGGCGTTTCCATCAAGGGGGGCGCACCATTCCTTGAGGGAAGTTCGTTCCAAGGGATAGGAAGGACTTCGACAGATTCTAGCACTTGGGTTTTCATTGCAGGGGCTTGGACATTAGATCCAGTGCATTCCGAAGGGGTTTCATGTGCCATTTGATTTATTGGATGCATTGGACAAATTGGAGAGAAGGAAGACAATTTTGAGATTCAGATCTATTCCGTTTGGGGAGGTTATACCTCAGATTTGACCCTAAGACTTCACCTAGTGACTTGTAGTGTCTCGATCTATCTTTCTAGCAAGTTTCAAGGCATTTGGAGGCCTCCTTCATCAAGGCCGAAATTATAGGGTTTGGCAGTTTCAGGAGGGCGCAACTCAATTAGAGGATTTAGCAATTGGAGGAGTTTCCTTGGTATTTCGGTTTGAGATTTCAGGAGGGCATTCTACTCATATTGATCTACAGTTCAGCATCTTCAACATAGCATTTGGAGGTCTTTGATAGTAGGGCCAAATTATTGAGGGTTTCAGTCTTCTACTAGAGCGTGGCATTTTCCAGCTTGGGGGTTTGGCACTCATATGGCCCAGATCTACTCTTGCATCGGTCTTCATTGGATATTCGGCCTTTGGAGGCTTGTAGTCTTCTTTTGGGAGCATTTTGTAGCAGCTTCTATTGTCTATCTTCTTAGCCATCTGTTGAGCATTCCAGATCGACATCTTCATTGTAGCAGGTTCTTCTATTTCATGAATAAAATCAGATTTGAGATGTTTTGGCTTGTCTATCATATTGCATATGGTTGAGGTATGTTCCATGATTGTATCTTCTTGTTTAAAACTGCAAATACATGTATAATTCATCAACATAAATCCTAAGGCCGAAATCAAGAGGCCATCCTGTAAGTAGACACATGTAAGCAAGTAGATCAGCAAAGTGTTTGACAAAATGCCACAACTAGAAAAAGTTTAAAAAGACACCCAAAACCGTGATGTTCCTTGCATCTTGGCTTGGGAACATTACAGTGGTATCAGAGCTTAAAATCCTGCTAGCCTGAGGGGTCTCTCATAGGGATAAATGGATAGTTGGGAAGAAATGGATAAGATATCCTTTGAGATAACATGCTTGGAGATAAAATATTCCGCCCTTAGCAAGGAAACTAAGGCCCTAATAACCTTCCCACAGTATGCAACCTATAGAAATCCCCATTGGAGCGAAGACGATATTTTACACGGGATCATCATAGCAAAGGAAAGGAGAGCAGCAGTAGCTAGATGGTTGGAAGAACAAAGGAACCTCGGACCCATTAGGAGCACGCAGCTTTGCTACAGTTGCAAGGTGCCTTGGGAACCAGATCATAGGTGTAGGGGTAAGGATCAAAAGCACACTATTGAGGCACACTATGACAAGGATGATGAGGTGTGTGAGGATGGAGTGATAGATGTTGATTCAGAGCAGTCTGATGATGATAGTGACTCTTGCATAGAGGCTAGTGATAGTGACTCTACCTCAGAGGCTAGTGATAGTGACTCTTGCACAGAGGCTAGTGATGCTTGCGCGCTTGAGGAGGATAGTGACCCTTGCACATTGGAGGAGCAGTTGGATGGACAAGACGATAGCACTAGTGTCTCAGCAGACATATCACATACCATTAATGACCTTGCAGCTTAGCAGAGTGGTGACACTAGTGAGGAATCACACGTGTTAGCACCTAGAGATGATGAGCTTCCTATGATGGCCATGACACATATGTCATCCTTCCAGACACCCCTGATAGCCACATCACATGAGGAGGTCAGTGGCATGTTAGATATGATGGATGAGCTTAGTGTGAGGGATGCACACCATGGACAAGTAGATCCACAGATCCAGGAGAACGTACAGGATGTACGGACAATTAACATTACAAATATGGATCAGCATGAGGAGATTGAGTCACGGCTTTTGGAGACTCCATTAGTTGAGCAGATTGTGGATGCTGACAGGTTGATGGGACACTTGCTTTCAGGACCAGCCTGCATTGATGGGGATGCACTCTTTAGTAGTCAGGACGGCCATAGCACGTGTCTGGACATATCTATATGGGATACAGGCGTAGATGATAGTATCATGTATCATGGATAATTTATGTTATGTTTCCTTATCTCTAGGGTTTGAAAGAGATAAAGGCATTATTTTATGTTTTTAGGACTTCTATTGTGTGAGAAGGGTGCTAGATCTCTCATATAAATAAGAGAAGCACTTCTCACTTGTAAATCATTGCTACTTGTGGATATATATCACTATTTGTCTACTTCTACTTTCTCTCTTATGAATAATGCTATGGATGGTTAGTTAGAATGATTTTTTGGAGGAGATATGATTATGGATGCTATACTACTACTTGGATGAGAATTGCTAGAGTTTTGATGGATGAAATATTTATTAAGTGGTCTCTTTTCATCCCGTGGTTATGTTTATGAAGCATTTAAGTGTAATGTTGTTTCTCTAGTGTTGATTAAGTATTCTCTTGGATTATTCTTGAACAAACCCTTCTTATGAAAACTCTTGGAAGGTTTCTAGTGAAGAACCCTCCCTTGATTCATCCCTTAACATTTTAGGAGGATCTCCTTGGGTTAGTAGTGAATAACCTCTAGGTATCACCCTAAAAATCACTCATTTATCTCCAAAGGGATCCTTAATTGACCCCATGTGCCTAAAAAAAATAGTAGACACAAGTCACTCTCCCAATAGTCAATCATTTAATTCTGAAAAATACTCCCTTTCACTGTTTTAGGGTTAATTTAGGGTTTTATTCCAGCAAATTTTCATTTTCATCCATAAAAGACCAAGACGTATTGGGATTTTGGCATATTGTTGACCCAATAAACATTGTTAAAACCCTAATTTATATTTCTGATGTATAATTACAGTCTCTTAGGGGAAAACGCCTAGGGTTTTAGGGTTTTTATATGCTCTTTAATTTTTTTATTTTGTTGGCTAATGAAACCCTAATTTAGCTCATTGTTTAGCCTTCATATTTCATTGAATTATTGTTGGTCAAAGGGCTATTTTATTTGTTGATGTAGCAACTTATTTTATTGTTGTAACTTGACATCTTCTTCCAAGCCTTACAACAGCCATGTTACCCCCTTGCACAAGGGGTAACTATGGAGATCATGTCTCGAGGCCCACAGGTAGCAGGCATGGAGTGTCGAGAGCCAAATTGACTAGAAGCCCTGCAGGGACCCTCCTATTCATTGATGCACCATCATACGTCACCAGTAGCAGAGCATCATCCGTCACACCGGCCTGGCCCTAGAGGAGAGTAGGTCTTGCTTCATGAGGTAATAAGTCTGGTATCGTGGTGAGTGTCACCCTAATAATTGAAGCATTTGAACATGTTGTATAGAATTCCTTCTTGATTACAGAACATTTGCTTGGAAATTATACTCTTTTTCCTTATTTAACCTTGGTGGGTGTCATGTTGTCCTAGTAAGTTGGTCACCCTTGGGGATGGGGTGCTACTGGGGGTTCCTTGAAGAGTCATCGTCCATTCTCATTCATACTTATCACCTACCATGCTCTTTTCATTCTATTTCCTCATCTTTTGGGATGTTTGGGTGCATTGACCCTGTTGACCACCCATTTAGCACCGGTGGTCAACTCATGTGCCATGAAGAGATGCATCGTCAGATGCCAAGTTGTCAAAGACTTTGATTCTACAGGACAGTGTTTGGCCCAGCACTTATTTTTGTAATTGGAATTTTTGCACCCCTGCATGGGTTAATAATGTAATAGGTCTGCATGAGTCATGTCTAGGTCAGTTACCTTGGGATTGGTTCACTGGAAGAGTTCCTTTCACCGAGGGTTTTTTATCCTCAGGTTATCAGTTGGGCTTTTCAGCCTTACTGATTTCCCTTGAGTTTTTCCTTCACACTTGCAATAAGTCCTCCAAAGTGGTGAATGGCGTTCTAGTGGGATTATGTTTTGGTAACTATATAGGAAATAATTGTAAATGACCATGCAAGACATCATAGAAAGTTTCGTGGAATTTCGTTGAGTCTGGATTAGTTTTTTTTAATTAATTAATTTTTAATTAAATTTTCCTAAGTTTGGAGGTTTAATTATTTATTTAATTAATTTTTTTTTAGCAATAATTGTAAAAACTAGATCCTTGGACTTTTGATATGGGTATTTGTGCTCAAAAGAAATGGAATAGCACCCCCTACATCCATGGACCAAGTTTCAGCTCCGTCGAACAACTTTAGCCATGGGTTAGTCCACCCGGAGTGTCAGTCAGTCTAAAACAACAATTTTAATTGCTAAAGTCCAAACATGGCAAGATGTAAAAATTGTAATAATGAGTTATATGATGTGAAATGTTGGAATGATGGTTAGAGAGAGACCCCCTAAGCATAACCTTAGCCTCCCAACCTTTTTCAACCTTGCTTAACCCCTTACACCACCTCCACACTCAAAAGTTACGCCCCCCTAGGGGGATTGACGTTTTTCCCTTTTTAATTAAATTGTGACTTGAGTGTGACCCCCTCTCTTGAGATTTCACTTCATTTAGCCCCTATATCACCCCTAGAGGTGACCCCACTTACTCCACCTCACCCATCCTTGCATTTGGGTTGATTTTTGACCTTGTGGAGCGCTTTCCAAGAGAGTTACGCCCCCCTTTGTGTCTCTCCAATGAAAATTTCGTTTTTTATTATTAAGGATCTTTCTCTTGCCCTAGCACGGATCCCACAAGCTCCCTCATGAAGTTTTGTGTGATCCCAACCCACCTCACTCATCTCTCACCCCTCTTCACCTTTCCCTCATCCCAAGTGGTGCGCCCTCCAAGAGAAGTGCGCCTTCCCTCTTCTAGAAATTCGACAAATAATTTTTAAAAAATTATTTGAGCCTCTTCATTTACCTTGGCACAAATCCCATGCTTCCTACATGCCCTTGGATCTATCCAAGTAATTTTTCCATTTTTCTACACCCTAGATCTATTGTGCAAACCCTAAGGGGTGCGCCCTAGCCTAGAGATCTACTCCTTTGCTTGGTGGTGGACACTTGGCTTAGATCCAAGAGAGGTAGGTTTGCCTCTCCAAGTATAAATAGATCTCTTTTCTCCTCTCCAACACACACCATATCTTGAGCTATTGTTATGCTACTTGATTTTCAACTCTCTCTCTCTCTAGTCATTCATTTCATTTCATTTCCATTCTATGCTCTAGGGTTTTGGAGTATTTTCTCTCCAAAACCATTTTCTTGAGTAATACAAATATTGGAGAAACTCTAGAGGACAACAAGAAGACTAAGTTGTATGCTTCTTTTTCTTATGCATGGGAGGTGTTATCGCACGGTTTGTAGGAAAGGTCCAAGGGCTTGAGTCAGGGCTTGAAACCGGCGTAACAGGAGCTTCCCCACCCACTGTCACCTCGATGGGGAGCTCTTTCTATTTAGGAGGGCAAGTCCAAGGGAGACGTCC
>ML777899.1:298814-325107 GCA_009831015.1 Picea engelmannii | reverse complement strand
GTTAGGGCATCGTACATCTTCTTCGATGAGTCAAGATGGGAGATGTAGGGTATCAAGTGGTCTTTTATAGATTCCACTATGATACTCATAGCATTGATGTCACCGTCTTTGAACTTCTCCATAACTGCAACGTTCTGTGGTTCTTTCTCTTTTCCTTCTTCAAACACTGGTTCCACGATCTTTCCTTTCACGATATTCAGCACTTTATTCTTGGCAAGGATGAGGTCAATCCTTGTCTTCCACGCTCTGAAGTTAGAAGCTCCATCTAACTTGTTCTCTGACTTCATAGAGTAAGTCATGGCTACTTTGACTTGGTCAACCCTAAATTTGACCAGAAACTCAAACTCGACGTCTTGGCTTGCTGAGAGTATCAGGAGATGCGCTAGGCTATGGCACACTGATTAGTCCAAAAATTAGGTCAATCCCTTCATTTAGGTGCCTCAATGAGAGGTTTAGGGTTTCTGCAACTGCACCTGCTAGTAACCCTAGTGACAGTGCTATGGTGATTGCTCCTACTAGAAACCCGGGCGGCAGTTCTTCAACAAGCTCAATATCCTTACGGCTATGTTTCCTTCCAACGGTTAGACTGAATGAAGGAGGTGTGGGCCCATAACCTGCTAGAATATAATGGATATGCTCATTTTACCATTGACAATATCTCTATTGTCACCCAACCATAGGCCGAAGCCACCCTCCGAGCACCTTAACCTTTATAGAGAATCACTTCGGAAGCAAACCTTAGGCTAGATAGCCAAACAAAGGGTAGCGCACCTTTCCCCAAGGATAGCGCACCAACAAGAGTTGATCAGATAGTCCAAACCCTAGCCAAGAGATATTCCAAGTCAAAACGTAATTGCTAGCTGCAACAACTGCACTGACAAAACTCCTCAAACCTACGCACAAAACTGGGCACTACAGTGCGCACAAGTGTTTCTCTACAATTCTAAGACTGCCTGCCAAAATGAAGACCGACCTCCTGTATTTATAGTAATTCTGGCTAACTGCCTGGCCGACTTTTCATTCTGGGTAACTGTCTGTTCAGTATATTATTATTTCTTCTGGCCGACTTCTTCTCTTGAAGGCTAATAACCTAATACAAATTATCTTCTTGAGCTGACAAGTCTTCTAGGGTTATTAGACAACTCATTAGGGTTTCTTCTTGCTTCCCAGAGTATTCTATTCTCGTCAGATTTACACGTGGAGGTAAATACCCCCCGCAGCTACCATAATATCAACATTCACCTCCAAGCCAAGGGATTTCTTTTGGTTAGAGATGCAAAAAGCACTAATGTTTTTGCATATTTGGATCTTGTCATGGTTTTCATAGAGGTGAGTAAGATGCTCTAATTATATCCTTGTTTTTTTAACGTTTTTTTAACATTCTTTTTCATAAGTATTTTCTATATAATACAAGACATATTTCCTTCAAATATTAAAAAAATATATTTTATAACATTTACTAATGATTTTAGTAGGAAGATATGGATTTATCTTATTAAACAAAACTCAAAGACATTTAAAAAGTTCAAATAATTCAAAGCTAAAGCATAAAATTTATCTCACAACAAAATCAAAATGTTGAGGAGTGACGATGCAAGAGAGTTCAAATCTAATCAATTCATCAAATATTGCAAGGACCAAGGTATTGAACAACAAATCACTATAAAAAGGTGTTTCAAAATATGTTTTTCCATAAAAATGAGTCTAATTTTTGGGTGAAGCTATTAACCTGATTATATACTTGTGAAACAAAAGTCCACCTAAATTGTATTGCAATACAACTAGAAAAGAAGCATGGACCAGCAGGAAGGCCTTAGTTGACGATCTTCGAGACTTTGGATGTGAATCATTTGTACGCATCCCTAATGAAATGAAATAAAACATAAACTAGATGTTAAAAGTGTCAGGTGTATTCTTGTTGGGTATAGTGAATTCTCTAAGGATTATAGGCTCTAGAATCCTACTAAGCATAAGATTATAATCAATAGGGATGTTTTGTTTAATAAAATAGATTATAATCAATAGGGATGTTTTGTTTAATGAAAGTGATGAAGGCATTGAAAATGTTGAAAATAATAATTACAAAGGTATGCCAATTGATGTAAAATATGAAATTGGTTGTAAGAGTGAAAGCCACCCACTAGCCTCATCTGGTGATCCAATGCACGGGCAGGATCCATGTATGTACACCCATCGGGATCAGATTGACCAGCGAAGGCAAAGGCTAAAGTGGTGGAGGGAGCATAAATACCAACAACAAAGGCTACGACACCTACAGTAACAAGGTAAGCATCACCGACAAAGACAAATGTAGTAGATCCAGTTACGAGTATAGATTTAGCATTTGTTTCTGATCAAGAAGCAAAGGCATGGGTTCCAGTGCTAGGTGTAAATTCAGTTGCAAGGCTTAGGCTCAATGAACCATATTAAATAGGATGAAAATGAATCCAAAGAAAGAAGCAAAAATTATCCATCTTCTCATTATTATTGTTATTATTATTCACAAAAGTCAAAGCTCCCTAAATGGTACTTGCAAACCATAAAATATAGGTATTGACAATGTCAATGTTGATGATGGAGTTCAAACAAGGAAAATGCATAAGGTAAATTATTCATTTATGACTAATGGTCTGAGCATTAATAAACTCATTCCATTCGATGAGGCCCATAAACATTACCATGGCAGCAAGCTATGAATAAGGAAATCAAGTATATCTTAAATAATGACACTTGGGATCTTAGGATCTTCCTAAACAAAAGAAGACAATTTCATGTCGATGCATGTAAGTTTAACTTTAATGGATCCATGGAAAATTACAAAGTTTGACTTGTGGTCAAGGGATATGTTCAAGTTGAAGGTATAGATTTCGAGAAAACATTTGTCATGTTGAAAAGATGACCACAATCAAAGTGTTAATTAATCTTGCAATACAATTTGGTTGGAGTTTGCATTAGTTGGATGTGAAGAGTGTCGTTCGTAACAACATTCTTGAAGAAGAAATCTACATGCAACAACTAAAAGGTTTTGTGCAAATAAGCAGAGAGCATTGTTGAAAGGCACTCTTTCAACATGCATTGAAAAAACCTTAATCGATTACATTGTAACAAACACACAATTATATTCAAAAATGCATAAGTGAGAAGGTTGACCAACCATCTTGTATTCGTCATTCATATGTATTTATACATCAAGAATGGTTAGAATGGTTGCATCCGTCGCTAAACCATTCATTCATTAAGTTCATTAGCATACTTTTTCACTTACATTATTCATTCTTATATATTCATGTTCATTGTACTTAGTCGAATGCGTCTGACATTTTTTAATGACATTTACATAAGATAGGCTTAAGTGGCCCTGCAACATTCCCCCGCCTTCAAAGTTTTGCTTCATCCGTGTTACCTCTTCAACTTCCATCGAAGTGGAAAAATCCCTAATTCATAGATGCATCCTTGAGGTAAGTCTAGGAGAAGTATCATTGTCACCTCAACACAGTTCTCCTCTCACTTTTGGTTGACTCTCTTAAGGCCAAGGGGAGTGGGTATACCTAGATGTGAATGATTAAATAAACTAAATCTAAAAGATTTATCAATGACACCCTCAGACTTAAGATATAAATTTGAATGTTGATGAATATATGATGCACAAATTTACAGTGAGGAATATCAATAATTAGTTGAACCCAATTCAAGATAAAATTTTGCAAAGTGAAAATGATTCAATAATTAGAAAATATTAAGATGTGATGATTCATACAAGTAGATTCTAGAATTGAGAAACTAAAACATACACCAACTAGATCCAATTAAAGATAAGATTATTTACAAGCGTATGGGGATGTATAAATCAAATATGGTTTATGATATTTTTTAAGGTAATTTCTAGAGCTGAAGAAGTGGTGAAAACCACTTCATAAACCTATGTAAAAGATATAAAATAAATGCTCAAAAAGTAACTTGCAAATCTGATTTGTAATGCAAAAATGTAATTTCCAAATTTGCTTAATGTATAAATAACCCATGTGAATGATGTAAAAGTAAAGTGAAGTATAACTTAGGCCTAATCACAATTATGAGTTTATGAATAAACCTTGAACAAATTTCCAGAATTGTGATTAAATAAATCAAGTCTAATAAAAGATTTAAGATCCATGAAAAATAGTTAGACTTGAAATGAAATCTAATTTAAGATATTCAGGAATTTATATCAGATTTCATAAGATAAACAAAAGTAAATAATTTTGTATTTTTAAACGGTGGATGAAAGGAAAGATCAATGTCAAATAAACCCTAAGGTTTATGGAGTCAAAAACACTAAGAGGGATATTTTCTTATCTAATTAGGGATAGAAAATATGCATGAAGCACACTATCTCCACCTGTTATCCACCAAGTTCCACTAGGATGGACTTGCAGTTGAGCCGCCAAAGATTGAGGAATCATTTGTTCAAAATTCAGAGTTTAGAAGTCTAGCTGGCCATTATGGCCCTTTTTAAACATTTTTTTGCCACATTTCCATACCCTGCAGGGAATTGTAATAAGAGGTGTTGCATGATGAAATTTGTAAAACGTTTAGCCTCCTAAGACTTAGACATGAGTAGTTACTCTGGAGTGTTTTTTTTACTTGCTAATTATATTATGTTGTCCAAGCAATTTATAATTTCCAAGTTTTTTCATTCGATTCCTCCAAAGTTGGAGTATATACTCATGATTAGGCCTTAGCATGGTCGTCTAAGCCTAGTGTCTAATGTATATTACCATGCTAAACATCATCCTAGAGTTTTATGGAAATGTGCCAAGTCCCCTTAGGATTTTATAAAAAAATTCCTGTAAAACATAATTTTTTAATTGTAATTTGAAGTTGTATTAAAAAAGTAGTACTAGGAGGCATTATATGCCTTAGGGGTGTTCATTTTTTAACCTAGAGCACCCATTTTACCTAAGTACCACTTTTGTGAGTGAAATTAGTGATTTTAATCACTAAAAAGTTAATTTTACTCACAAAACCCAAAAAATACATAAAACATCAGGAAAAATCAGCAATGCTAAAATTTAGCAAAGTTGTCAGAAACATGTTTTAACATGTTTTTAGATAAATAAAGCCTAAAAGGCTATGTAGCAAGCAAGTGGAGGCATCTATTGGTTAAATATAAAAGTCAAAGGTCTTCCACCTAATAATTGAGCATGTGGCCAAAGAGGAGGTGCGCCCCTCTTAGAGAGGTGGTGCATTCTAGAGAGAGGTCATCCTCTCTTGGAGAGGTGGCACCCTCCTACCTTCTCCCTTGTGCACACTTGTCAACTATTGAGGTTAAGGGAGAGGTGGCAGCCCATGATCCACCGCTTGGCTCCCTTCCTCTCACACTTGGTGCGCCCCTCTCCTCCACTTGGTGCACCGTCCTCTCTTGGGGATGTTCACCCTTTTCCTATATAATAAAGCACTCTCTCCATTGTTGAGTTAGTTGAAGCTTGGGGATTGTGCCATTGTATTGTATCATTTGTATCATTCTTTGAATTGGAATAAAGAAAGGCTTTGGAGGCTGCATTGATGTCTACTTTCATGTGTGGAGCTTCTATGTCCAATGCTTACTTGTGAGGTATAATTTACTTATGTGTATTTCTTGCTTTTATGGTTATTGTATGCCCTCTAAGAGGAGCTATCTCCTAATTAGGTAAGAATAGAAAAACTTGGTTGTTTGATAATCTTAATGCTTGTGTACAATTGATAGCTTTAGTCTACATGTTCATTTCAGTTAATGCTCATGCTTATTTCAAAGTTTCTTTGTAAGTAGCATCATATGTTTAACAAGCTTGGAAAGGAATCTCTAAGACTTTTGCAGATCATCACACTTGAAGAGGAGAATAGGCATTGGTTGCACTTACCTCACCCTTCAATATTTCAAGGAGACATAGCCCCTCTTGTAGATCCATCAACAAGACTCCATTTTGCCCAATTTTCCAAGGGTTTCAAAACACTTTTTCTTCTCCTTCTCCATTTCTAAAATTATCAAATTGGGTTACTTTCAAATCATGCAAAGTAAAGTTTTCTATTTCAAAGTAAATTCTTAAAGTTTTATTTTCTTTGCATAGTAAAGCAAGTAGATTAGATCACTCTTTAATCTAGCTTGCAATCTACTTCTAGCTTCTTTCTTTTTGGAAATTTTTTAAAGGTTAAAGGTAGTTTCAATTTGTCAAAGATTAAAAGTTATATCTAGGCATCTCCATAAAATTACTTACTGTTTTGGGACAACAAGTAATATCATAGAGAAAAGGCCTCTTATTTCTTGTTTTACTTAGCTCTAATTCCTATTTTTAGTGTAGTTTTACTTAGCCAATTTTCTATAATTTTTTGTACATTGACTAACACTTTTTGCAGGTCTTCCAATAGTATTTTGAGCATATTTTTCCCCAATTAACTTGCTGTTTTTTCAGGTTTGACAAAAAGACAAGGGGAAACACTGCCCAAATCTTGAATTTTTGAAGTCTTAAGAGCCCCCTGAAGTACCTTATACTTATACAAAACTCCTAAAAAGATTGTAAACCCTTTTGATCCATTCATATAAGGATCCCAAGTCTCTAAAAGAGACCATTATAACCGAGATAATAAAATAAGTTAGCCAAGGGAGGCTTCACTTTGTGTTTCCCCCTAGGGGGGTTGGTGTTGTGGTTTTGAGCAATTTCCCTTTAATTGTTCTTTTTCACTTTAAAATTCAAAACAATCTCACATAAATAATAAAGTCAAAACAAATCACAATCTAGATTAGTTTCTTTTTTTCAAAGTAGAACATTAATTGCTAGTTTAGCTTTCATTTATGCAATTTCAAAGTTGAAAATAAACAGTCTCCTCAGCTCCTCGCAAGAGGCTGGTCAGTGAAGACTTAGTAATTAGAAAAACATTTCATTTTCAATACTTTGTTTTATTGTTTAAAATAAAGTTTTCCCCTCAGCTCCCAATGTTGTTCCTGACCCTTCTAGTTGTGAGCTTGTCTCGATCTTCTGGGAGTAAGTTTCATACACGCTGGGTTGGTCAGTGTGGAGTAGTAATAATAGGACAGTCTCAAACAAGCACTATTGCTTGGTTTAAAGAACCTCCAAGGGGGAGTGTGCGAAGTTTCATAGAATACCTCAGGCTTGTTCACCTCAGTGTTGGACCTCTGACACCTGTAGTGGGTTGGTTGGTGAAACCATTGGGTTTAGGCAAGTTCTCAGCAAATCTCTGAGCTAAAGGGATAACCTCTCTAGAGGCCAAATCTAGATTAGCTCTCAAACACTTTATTTTCTTTGCAAATAAAATTCATCTCATTAACCTACTTTCAATAAAGTCAATCTAATAAAACACATGATCTACAACTGCCCATGATACTTTTAAGGCATTGGTCTCATTACACATTTTACAAAACCATTTGCTTCAAGTACTTTTACTTTTCAGTCATTTATATTTTATCTTGAAGCATTTACTAATTTACTTGCATCTTGTTATCTTAAGTATCCTTTGTATGCAAGTATTTCTTTATGTATCTTGTAGTGGTTGATTGATATATGCTCTTAGAATAGATTTACTTTATTTGTTGTCTTTTGCAATAAACTCCTAGAACACTAATTGCTTAGATTTAGTTTTGAGTCTTAGATTATTTTCTTTAGGGACTACCCCCCTTGGCTTCACTAGGAGTTGGCCTAGACGGAGGAGTTGAGGATTAGGTGACAACACCTTAACTCTAAATTTCCCCCAAGGACACACCAAGTGGATTGAAGATTTCTTCCATGCTATGCAGGTGTGTATAAAGGCAACAACACCACCCTAATATGCTGGAAAATAATGTAGAAAATTCACAAAGAAGGGCTCCCAAGGGATGCTCCTTCAACTGATTACTTGATTTTACTCTAGAATTGAAAATAACAAATCTACAATTATTCCTAAGAGATAAAATGCAAACAATTAAACCAATACTAAAATAGATAAGAAAAATAGAGGATAATACCACACCAAATTCTTTCCAAAGTAGTAGATGCATTAATCCAATGGATCAAGTAGCTCGCCTTTGCATGTAAATGAACCAACACCAAATCCAAGCTTGAAGCACCAAAATATTAGCCACACATGAAAAGAAAGTCTCCAAGAAATCCCCAAAAATATTTTATCCTTGAATCTTCAACAAATGTTTTCTCAAATTTCCAATCAACAACAAAAATAACCAAGGAGGTGAGCCTCTTATATAGAGTTTTAAGCTCAACAACCCTCTTAATAAACTAACAATATCCTTAGTTAAAACCCTAGATCTAACCTAGGAGAACATAAACAACCATTATCCACTAACTAAATAAAGTGTATAAGCTCAACAATACATAAAAATATGAGGTGGTTATGCCACATATACAAATCCTCAATGATAAATCTCCAAGAAGGTAGGATGTCTCCATAAAAAAAATAAGGCTAGGTCAAGGCTCCAATGTCTAGCCTCCAAGCATAGAAAGGAGTCCAATGACCTCCCTCAAGTGTGAATGACCCCTCAAAATAGTGAAACGGTCAAGGAAGAAGGCCTCCAAGGTGGCATGTGTGGATCAAGAAGTGAGACTTCCCCTCCAAATGGTGGTCCAACGATCCAATGTGTGGTCTCCAAGGCACACCTATCTCCCTAGAACATGCCAACAATCATATCCATGAAGTGAAGGGTCAAAACCTCCTCAAAAATTAGATCCACGTTCAAGGGGGAGCCAACGGCCTCATGAAGAAGATGACAGATCCTCAAAATAGTGATGTATGCTTCCAAATGTGTGACAAGAGAGGAAGTGCTCCACTTGGGATGATGAGTCTAGCCCCCCACCATGTTCTTGAAATATCTCTCAAAATGGCTAGGTGTTCTTAGGGAGAACCCATCAATCATCAAAGAACACAAAAATATGTAGAAAGGAGAGAGCACTTCACATGAGAGTATATCTCATGATTTATTGTGTCAATAATATGCCAGATAACTGCCAAAGTTCTAGGGAATTCATCACCTAGGCCAAAGTGGGACATACAAACATAGATCCATGCTTATGATAAAATGGGAAGTGTGCTATAGGTACACAACCTTTACAAGAACATAACACAACTTTTACAAAAGGGCAAAGTGAAAAAACCTAAGGAAATTCTAAGCCAGGTATCCTAATAGACCCATCCCAAGACCCTTGCACACCCACCTTGACCATGAATGATCTCAATAAGATGGTTAGAATAATCCATAAGGGTGGGACTAGCCTTAAAATGGGACCTAGAAGGACATGTCATGACCAACCACAAGGGTCTAGATAAAGATAATATAAGATAATTTTATTAATGTTCAACAAATGACCACAAAAGTAGGTCAATGGGACTGAAGATTACAACAAGTATGGGTACAATGTGGGATTGCAAACGCATCTCCTAGATAATGCTAAGAATAACATAAAGAAAGAAGCCTAAGGTAGTGAAATATCCGACAAGAATAAGCCCTAGGTCTAATTACAACCAAGCAAAAAGTGTATATAGCAGTATCACCTAAGTAAAAAACATTTTACATAGATCAATAAGTATGGTCTAGTAAAAGATACAACTAGTATGTCACAACATTTGGCTCATCGTGATACACCACAATAATCCTCATGAAATAATGAAGGCACAATTGATCATGGAACACCAGGCTTAGACATATGCTCAAAAAACATGCAACGTGATCAACTCTGATGTTGGTACAACCTTGCAAAGAAAATGGATTACCTTGATGCAAATATGAGACGTAACAATCCCCAAAACAAACATGCAGCGACATCCTAGGTCTATGCTCCTGTCGAAGTATCCTGACTGTGCATCAACCATGCATACTAGTCTCCATAGGTAAATCAGCCACAACAACCACAAACTAGATAGAAAATTATATGTATACAAGGCTTATTAACCTGTTACTCTTTGGCCTCTATCTTCTATTCAATAGGTACCTCTATAGCTAGTTAGTCTCTAAATCTTTTCTTATCCTATGAGTGGCTCGTCATGTGCTAGTTAGTCTCCAAGGTACTTGCAGGGAAACAAATTGTAGTACTTCATGACACATCAGATGAACAGTCCAAGGTTGATTCAGAAGAAGAACCTACAAAAGTATAACGAAAAGCCAAAGGAAGGGAATAAACATGAAGAAGAAGTTACATAACCACGTGTTTAAGAGTCGAAAAAAGAACTAACAGTAAAGGTTGTTGTATATTTCCACCCACACCACATGGAGAAACAACAATCATGAAGGCAAGGGCAGGAACATCAACAAACTCTCTATGGATCAACATGGAACCAAAGACGCAACCAATATGGAGGCACATGGAGGACTAAAAGGAATGCATGGAGATATCAGAGTAGCGTAGTGAAGACATGGATCCCAAGAAGAAACCCAAATCAAGATCGAGGAAAAGCCACAATTGGACCCCATGTCCACATTTCACTAAGATGGATGGATGATCGTGCATGGTACCAGTTGACTACATTGCTTAGTAGGTCATATTATATGGCTTATTCCCATGTTTTGAGGATGAAACATGCTAAGGGGGATGGAATGTAATGTACCTAAGGAGGATAATATGGAGTAATATGAGGTACCTAGGGAGGTACTTAATGGGATAATGAGTGTAATGTGGTCATAATATTGGAATAGACCCACTATGTAATTAAAAGAAAATAAATGCTCACTATGTAATTAAAAATAAATAATATAATAATGAGTAGTAGTTGGCATAAGACCCTTAAGATTACTCACGAGAAAGTATAAATACACATGAGTATCATTGTATTGGATATGTGCTAGATTTTATTATCTTGTAGAAAGCATGTCTTGTGGAGTGATTCCTTCCATAAGGAGTATTTGATGGTGTTACCCTACCTTAAGGGTTTCTCTATATTCTTTTGTTGTTCATGGTGGATGTTTGGATATCTTTGGTGTTTACATGAACAACATCTCAACATCTCTCTTAGAACTCCCTTTGTTTCTCTTGTTGATTTATTAGTCTCATCAAAAGTGTCTAGGGAATGGTACTCAGCTGAGCTACTTCACTATTCATCAACAATGTAAACTTGCACATGCCACTTTTGGCAGTTGTTCTTTCTCTCCATGGAATCATCACATCAATAGGTCATCTTGCCATTATAATTTCCAACCAGTGACACAAAATTGTTCAGAGTAGTTCGTGGTTCATGACACTATTGAAAAAGTCAATGAGGGTCAGGAAAACATCGTTTCTGAAAAAATCAGCAAAAAAACGGAAAACCACAACAAACATTAAAAACTACAAAATATATTCATTTCTTTCAAAATTTTAAACATATAAAGAAACAACAACATCAAATAAACTCATTGGCACATAAATATGGAGAAGGCATCGATATATATGATGTAGTGGAGGACAAATAAAAAATAATACATCAAAGTCGATACCGAATCCTGAACCCTGATAGTTATCCAATCAAGGACTCAAAAGTGGAGAACCAATACAAAATGACATCACATATATATAAATGTATCTCATCATCATGTGGTAGATGTACAATGCAATGTTTTAAAACTCAGACTCTGCCTCAGAATCGGTCGATGGTCGACTTCGACTCGAACTTGAATTGACTCGAACCGATATGATATCAATGATTTGGTTTACTAAAAATTACATAAAATATTTAAATTTTAATAAAAAAATTATATTTTAAAAATTTCAAACCATGATTCCAAAAAATTATTAAAACTTTGAAAGAAAGCATTATGAATAAATGAGAAAGAACATTTAAATGACAAACATAAATGATAAGCAATGTTCCACCATTGCTTATATTTGGATCCTCATCATTAGTATCACCCTTTGCCTCTACCTTGATCCTCTAGAGACATCAATGAACACCTCCCAATTTTGATGAAACTACCTAATCGAAGCCTTATTATATGGTAGAAAAAGCTTAACATGCCTCATCAATGATTTTGGTTTGAGTGAAAGGTACATTTTTACTAATGCCATGTCAGAGGATTTCAACAATCAATACCACCAACATCGAGGTACATAAAGGGATTGGTGCTCTTGATTAAATGTCAATCCCATACCCTCATGCGTGATAGAATCTAATGAAAATGTTGTAATCCTACCAATCCTGAAATCCTGAAAACTATTAAGTCTGTTAGATTTGGAATGGGATATGAAATTCTACTTTCTCCATATCAAGTCCGATGAGGTTGAAACTACTCTCAAACATCTTGAAACAATTAATAGTAATGTTAAAAATTCAAGTAAAAAGATAAAAAGGAAAGATAAAAAAAATTTAACATTATCATTGATTGCAAGCATTTTTGGTCAAACCCTTTTAAAAAAAATAATCTTGCATGTTAGTGGTTCTAGTACCTACTCAACCGAGTCTAACAAATGGTTATAACGGTGAAAAATAATCTTGCATATTAATGGGTCTAGTACCTACTCAACCGAGTCTAAGAAATGGTTATAACAGTTGCATGCACCATCGAACCATTTATTCATCAAGTTTGTTCACATATTTTATCACTTATAATATTCATTCTTATATATATTCATGTTCGCTTTCATTATAATATTCAGTCTTATATATAGTCATGTTCGCTTTCATTATGTTTGTAGCGTTAAAAAAAAGCCGTCTAGTATTTGTCGTATTGGCGAATATTTCTCTTCCTGCGAGTTCAATCGGAGTGATTCAGAACATAACTTGTATGTAATGAGTATTCTGAAATTATTGTAATAACAATTTATGTTCTTTATCATCACTAATGGTGACACTTGCAAGATAAATTGTCTTGTCATAATAGACTCTTATATGTAACTCTTCCATGTTTATTTTAAAATATTCTCACATTTCTAACTTCCATAGAGAGTCTCACATTTCTAACTTCCATATAGAGTGTCGTGTCATATGAAACGTAGTTCTTATTTTTTATATTCTTTCATTATAAATAGATAATCATACTCCATGTTTAAGTATTTGAAAATTAGATTTTAGATTCAAAGTAATCTTCTCACTTGGTGTTTTGTAATAGTAGTGTATGACATTACTATTTTCATTAAAATGAAAAAAAAGTTTATTGTGTGGAGACTTTTTTGTTCACTAAAGTATTTGTTTTATATATTTTCTACAAGTTTCCAAAAAATCATATCTATATTAACTTATGAGTAGTAATTCAAAGTAGAGTAAAGTATTAGTGTTAATCATTAAGATCTTTAGAACCTAACGTTCTTGTGTAACTTTAAAAATGTGTTCAAAGAGATTCTAACAAAAGGTTTAGCTTTATGGAAAGGGGCATACAAGATGTTTTAGAAAGAAAAAGCATGAGAAAATTGGCTATTTTATTAATAATCCTTTGGAGAACCAAGATAAACACTAACAACTAGGTGACCAACATAATGCTTCACAATCCAAGGCACCACAAAGGTGCTAAGTTTCCTCACCTTACACCATCTAGAGAAAAGACAAGCAAGATGTGTGTCAATAGGTGACATAGAACAAATGAAATAAAGGACCAAAATAGTGTTTTACAACCACAAACTATGAATACATTGCAAATGGTAAAGGGGAATGACTCATGGACAATGCTACTTGTAAGACAAAGGTAGTAAGCAATGTTACAAGCATGATGGTTTCCACTACCTACGAAAACATAGTAGGTTATAGGCAAGGTTATGATGATTGCATGGGAATAGTAAGTCAAAGATATTAAAAAAGATCTAGGGATGCAAAAGGACCAAGAGGCAAGGCATACAACTATTATTGAGCAAAGGATACTTGGGGTGTGACACACCACACAGAATATGCAAAATGGGAATTCTATGCAAGAAAGGAAAAACTAAAAGGGGTTAACTATAGAGAGGGGAGAATAAATGGATGGAAGCAACTTGGAAAAGAAGAGTTGTCAGGATGTCATCAGTGACATGGCTATGCAATTCCTCTTGTAGAAATTCCATGAATGAAGGGTGCACCACTACAATAGAAAGGAACTAAGAAAGGACCTAGAGCAACTAGAGAAGAATAATTCCTCTACTGCATATCCATGAAAGGTGTGTGCAATCAACGCGAGAAGGGTTGAAGGATAATGTCAAGCTACTCCATTATTCAATGAACCCACTAAAGAAGAAAAAGACAAAAAGAAAATAGCCAAAAAGAGATCAAGGCAAAAGCAAGAGGTCGAATGGATGCAACATGGCGGAGTAAAGTTGTGTACGGTTCCAAGCTATTGATAGTTATATGAGATTGCATGTTCACCTAAAGAAGCTTCCCGAGTGAAGGGTGCAATCAAAACAACAAAAAGGAGGTTATCAAGTTGTTCCATTGCCCCAAAGGCTTGTAAAATAAAGGAAAAAAAAGAGGAAGTAATAGGCTACAACAAAAGATTCGCTTGCAAAAGTGAAAAGGCAAAAAAGAGAATGGTTCGAGGGGTGCAAGAAAGAACATTTGAGAGGGAAAGACCAACATAGGGTCCAAGGGATCAAGACAAAGGAAAAGAGGCTCCCACAATCCAGGTGAAAGCAAGCACAAAAAACATTGTAATGACAAAGCCAATGAAAAGAAGAGGGAGTCCACAAGAAATGTGGCATGTCGAAGGGAGGTGGGGGGAGATAGGGTCCCCAAAAGCCAAGGAAAATGGATTCTTTCCCAAGAGAATGCAACACACACTCAAGGGAGGATCCATGGAGGTTCAAGAAGATACAAGACGGTTTACCAATGGGAAAAGAGATAAGGGGAACCCCTAATGAAAAGGGAGCGTGAAGGAACCAAGAAGAGAAAGAGGAGGGAGGTGGAGAGGAGAATCTCTCAAAAAGATAAAACAAACAGGGGGAAGAAGGTATCTTCTCTAAGAAGTGTGAATCCCACCCATGCATAGTGGTTCAAACCATGACAAACCGCCTAAGGTATGAACTAGCTTGTGACTTTGTGTTGGGCCAAGGTGGAGTTACCAAAAATGTAACAAATAGTTTGGGATTATTCAAGAGTTAGCTTGAGCCACATAAGGTCCAAGGCTAAGCATGGGAAAGGGAAATTACATATCAAGAAGAGAGAGTTAGTTTATCTATGTCGTTGGATTTGTGCTTGGTTCAAGGGATTTGGCTTCATGCTTCAATATCATTACAAAATAAATGAAAATGGTTTGATTATTCAATTCCTTTCATGTGAGCCTACTTAGCCTATTTAGACTAATGCATGAAAGCAAAAGAGTGAGGGAAGGGAAATAGTTTCCTTTGAAGGTTATCTAAAAAATCTCAAAACAAATTGGTTCCTCAAGAGTCAATTCATTGGTCTATAATGAGATTAATTGCTATATTGTTGCCTACAAGTTTATTGATATCCCTTTGTAAAATAAAAATCTAAATTGTGAAAAGGAGTAAGGGGCAGAGGGTTGTTGCAAGTTGAATGGGAATTTGACTTGCCACGGGTGTAAAGAATCCAAACAATGGGTACACATTAAGTAAAATATTTGAAGGGGTAGGAACCTATTCTGCACTTGTCTTTGTGATGAAAGGACAAAAAAAAGGGTAATTATCCCTAAACTCAATAAAAATATTGCAAAGAAAGAGAAATTATGCATTAGTTCTTCTTTCTAGGAATCTTGGTGCAAATATAGTCTTCTCCCTCCACGTTGCTCCAAGACCCAAGCCCTGGAGAATGAGGTCAATAGAAGGAGGAAATGGGATAAGGTGAAGGAAGTAGAGGTGCTTGAGCATGAAGAGGTGATGCAACCCAAAGTAAAGTGGGCATTAAAGGAGCATTTGCGTGGTGCAAAGATGTTAGGTTTCAAATCATGAACAAAGGGATGAGGGTGAGAACCTTAATTAAACCTCCATGCAACAAACCATGGAGATGGCCTTAAGGAAATGGTGGAGAATTGGATTCTTGGTGCAAAAACCTCATTGAATGGAGGTGCCAAGGGTTATGATGGAAGCTTTGGAAGTTCTCAAGCCCACTCTTCACTCCTAGACTTGAAAAATAAAGCAAGGGTGTGAAGTGGAGGGGTCATAGATTCCCAAAATAAACCACAAAATCCTATAAAACAAAAGGGAGGAGTGAAGCCTTGAAGACGAGAGTAAAAGCTCCATGAGAAAGGATGTAAAATCTAAGGGAAAGTGGATAAAAGAACCCTAAATCAAGAGGAAGTGTGCATAATTTGTTGAAAAGGACAAGAAAAATGTGCTAACATGGGAAACTACAAGTTTTTAGCAAAAGACGCTTTATGTTCCATAGAAAACAGACAAAAATCAAGTATTAGAAATTAGCAACCTATCACAGAACAACAGAACATAAACTCATCAATAAGAAAAACAATGCGGAACGGTTTACAATTTCAAAAAACTCAAAGGAAACAAAGAGTGGAAAAACCCAAAAAAGAAAAAGGCATGGTCTAAGGGTAGAGTATGAAGATTTGACCCAAAAACAAAAATCACTCAAGCCCCACCAATAAGTGTACCTACTAATAAATACCAAGGCTGAAACAAGGGATTTTCCACTAGTTTAATTTAATTAAATGGGTTTGTGGTACACATTAAACCAATTAATTTAATTAAATGGGTTTGTGGTACACATTAAACCAAGTAGCAAATGAGTACACATTAAACCAAGTAGCCAATAATAACTTTAGACCCAAATAACTAAATTAAAATGAAGGTAATAAAAAAAAATATTAAAAAAACAAAAGAATAACATGAAATGTCAACATCACCATAAGTATATAATCAAGTAAAATTTAAAAACAACAACAGAGCGATAGTGTTCTTTTCTCTTAAAAACGGAAACGGAACGGAAAACAACATCTTCTACAACTGTTCCCGTTTCTAAAGGTCCAAAACCATTTTTCACTAAATGGTTCTCATTTCCCAGGGCCTTTTCTGGATTTTCAAGCACCATAAATGATTTCCAATCATTTGCCCTGGGATTTATGTCTACCAGAGCATATGTTAACTCTGCAACCAAATAACCAAATGTTTTTAATTTCTAAATGAGATTTTGCAATCTGATTTACTTTGGTTAGTCCAAAGACTTGTGATTCTAGTTTTTTTTTTGTTTTCCATCGCACAAATTTATCAAGTTGACTAAAGCTAGGCCAGAAGATGGGTTAATAGCTTCAAAATGGGTTGTAGATCTTCCAAGAAGGTTGTGAGAAGGTAAATTCAATTCAACACTAAATTCACTTCAATCCGGGCTTTGTTCAATACCCACAACACAAATTACAATTCAAAGTACTAATGCGCAGATTTTTTTATGCATAATTTCATGACAATTTTTCAAATTTTTTCACAAATTACAATTCAAAGTACCAAACACAAATTACAATTCAAAGTACTAATGCGCAGATTTTTTTATGCATAATTTCATGACAATTTTTCAAATTTTTTCACAAATTACAATTCAAAGTACCAATGAGCAGATTTTTTTATGCATAATTTCATGACAATTTTTCAATTTTTTTTTAATATTATCATGACATTTGATTAGCCTCTTCCCAATTCTGTTTTAGCATATTTGTATTTGTTGAACTTTCCTGAAAATTTTGTCCAATTTTGTCCACCATTCAGATTTCAGTCCTGCCCTTCGATCACTACTCATCAACTGCAGTTTGTGTAGTGGGTTCTCAATTTCTGGCTTTCTTTGTGGAGTCTGTGTAGTGGGTTCTTAGTTTCTGGCTTTCTTTGTGTTGAGCTGTGGGAATTTTATATTTTTTTGTTTTGGGTGGAAGAGAAACCCAAAGATCAGATATGTAGGCATCACTGAAACGGGATTTGATGTGGGTTTTACTAACCAAAGCCCTATTTACCACCCGTTCTATCAACTAAGCAAACCTGCTTGACCTACTCACCAAGACCTCGTTGACAACCTGGACTGTATTTTGGATTCAATTGACTAGCGAATTAATACAACATTTACATTTTCTATGTTATATTGATTTCAAAAATTAAATCTGAGCAGAAGATTCTTGCTTTATGTTAAGGATATTTTTTTAATTAAGTTTGTTGAATAAATAAAGAGATATGCACAAAAACTAAATAAATAAAAGAAAAATAAATAAATATTTATATTTATTTAAATGAAAAAAATATAAATAAATGTGTTCATAATAATGCTAATAAAATCCTGCGTTCATTCTAACATAAATCCTCTTAATAAAGATAGCAAACCATAATTACTGGTTTAAAGAAACTAAACCTTCCCAATCAGAGCCGCAAATCATAGATACTAATTTAAAGAAACCAAACATTTTTATTGAAACAATAACAAAACCATAATAACTAGTTTAAAGAAACCAAACTTTTTTATTTAAGCAAGAACAAAAGAAAATGAGAAAGTATTACCCACCTCTTGAAGGGATGCTGGAGTTCATTCCACTAATTAATCCATACTGGATCACACACCACCCACAGTAATTAACAGTAATTGATGAGAAAGAACCTGTAATCAGAAAAAGAATTAAATGTAATGAATCTCATGGTACTAATTAAATGTAATGAATCTCATGGTACTACTGAGTCCATCCCAATTAAATCCTATTGTATTATACTTGTGTATATTGGATGTGTAACTTGATTATCTATATCAGTCAAATCATACGCTTACCAGAGTTTAGTGCTGGCGTTTTGTTCAGCTGCAGGCAAGTCGTGTCGATGCAGGGATGGATCCTTCCAATCCTAAGGTTTATTATTATATTAAAAGGAAAAACAAACTAAAGAACCAACGCGGGAAAAGAGAAAACAGTGAGGTAATAAAAGACTCATGAAGGCCAGCTGGCAGGCAAACTGAAAGTCCAAGCAAAAGAAAGACACCAAGGGGCTACCATACACCAAATTACACAAAAACAAACGGAGACCCACTCACAAAACACATCAATCAATAATCAGAAGCAAAATATGGAACAGAACAAAGGCAGGCAAGATGGCAGCGGATCACAATTAGTAAAGAAAATCCTAACCATCAATTCCACGATCTCCGGTTCCCCTGCATTTTTTCCACGCTGTTCCACCTGTAAAAGATTGATAACCATTCGAACCAAAGGAGAGATTCAACACGAAATTGTGCTGTTATCAATTAATATGTAACATAACATCATAATGACCTAAATTTACAATTATAATCAACTTTAGAGTACCAAATTCTGACGATAATTCCATGATCTCTGGTTCCCCACACCATCTGCATTTTTCCGCGCTGCACCACCTGTAAAAGATGGATAACCATTCGAACCAAAGCATATTCAACGCGAAATTGTGCTGTTGTTAATTAATATGTAACATAACATCATAAATATAGCGTGCCCTAAATTTACAATTATAATGAACTTTAGAGGAACAAATTCTGGCGATAATCTACTTTAGAGTAACAAGTTCTAGCGTCTAATCAAACCCCAGGAAATGGGATGAGAATATTATGAAAGAACGATACCACACAGAAAGACTCTGCAACATTCTTCTTTCGTAAAGCAAAGAGCCATTCATGGGATATGATCCCTTGATGTAAATCAAGAACTATGAATATTTTGGGACATACAGACCCGGCATCCTCTAAATACTTTTAATTAATATGGCTATGGCTAACCAGAACTCTACTCTTCTAAACGAACCTGCACTTGAGATCATGACACGTTTCTTCGTACCTGATAATATATAAATGCCCTGCGCAGCTCACAAATCATAGCATAGCCATTTTGTGCCCTGCAAATATTTGTAGACTCAACCATTAGAAAAGAATAATGATTATGTTCCTACTAATTAAACGCATTCTGAATTGGTGATACTGAAGAATGAAACAAACCTCGTAACAGAGCACATACACAGCTAATGATGATTTTATTCTCATCTGGACAAATAAACATTCAAGGAATGTATTAAAAGGAAACTTGCAGGGCCCTCGCTCCCTCGGAATACAGCGAAGGCGGAGGCCCAGGCCGGACCGGACGGGGCGCACGGACTGACTATGGAATGAAGGCGAGGCAAAATAGAATACCTAGAAAATAAGGACGCAAGCAGGGACGGTGTGTAATGAGTATGGTTCTTTAAAAGGGTAGAGTATGATAGGGTGTGAAATTGAAATGAACTAGGTAGGTTGAATCATATAATTCCATTGCGACTCTCCATTGGATCTGAACTGAAACTTCAACGGCTATTTCTTTCTCCACTCTCCCACCCTTTAGCTTTTTCACTTTTCAAATCAAACCACCGATGGATTTTGCTTTTTGTTCTCCAAATCATCGTCCGGCTGCAACACGCCATCCGGATTTTGCTTTTTGCTTTACTACACACCATCCTCCTCTCCTCTCTCGACCATTTTGCTTTCCAAATCCAATTGAATGGTAACGTGTATCGCAACTTTTCCATTAATGAGTTTTTAATATTATTATTATTTATAATGAGTTTTTAATATTATTATTATTTATAGGTTAAGTTTAAATATTTTTTTTTTTTAATTTTTTCATTACAATTATAATTAGGTTAAATAAATTTTGGTGAAATTATTATTTTTTTATTTAAATTGTATTTTTAAATGCATAAATGGACTCAAAGTCTTCAATTACTATGAGGTATTCTAATTGTACATCTATTCACTCAAATCTGAAGTTCCAACATTTTTTTTATCTGACAAAATTGATCAAAAATATACCCTTGAAAAAGCCAAAAATTTAAATCTTTAGATTATAATCTAATATATCACAAACTATCATCTAATATATAAATACATATTAGTCACTAAGCTTACCATTATATCTTTTGAAATTCTAAGTTCATTATATGTTAAAATTACCATTATATCTTTTGAAATTCTAAGTTCATTATATGTTAAAAAATCAATGTTATGTTTTTGTAAAATTTATAATTCATTATATATCTAAAAAACAAAAAGTCATGTCATTGATAAAGGATTTAAATAATAATACATAAAATAATTATTTTTATCAATAATTAATTGTTTATTACATTAATTAATAAGGTAGGGAAAACAAAAGTAATGTGATTGATAAAGGATTTAAATAATTAATAAATAAAAAATATTATTTTTAATAATAATTGTTTATTACATTAATTAATAAGGTAGGGAGGGTAACAATTTTTCCTTACAACCACTCAAATTACATTTTCTAGTTGAAAGAGGAGCAAAATCCCTTTCTTCAAATCACTTTTGTATAAATATTTCATTCACTATTGATCTTTATCTTCTTAAAGAAATCACTAACATTGTATTTTGATAAACCCATATAAAATAACATTTTAGATGCCATTGTGTTTTAGTAAACCCATTTAAAAAGAGAAAGGAGAAAAACATTTTGTGACTATTTAAATGTATTTGTATATTGAAACTTATCCTTTCAATTATCATTCAAATTGTGACATTTGAGTTATGAAACCCATAGCACCTACCTCTAATACATCCTTAAATTCATCACTACTACCCCTAATGTCTCCTTATATTAGACAAATTCAATGCACGAATGGTGTGGCTTGTTATTTCCACCTTATATTAGACAAATTCAATGTACGAGTGATGTGGCTTGTTATTTCCACATGTATAGTAGGATTTTCTATTAAGGCATATGATGCCATGTACATGTATTTCTTTGGATATGTTGAGGATAATTTTGTTTGTGGCACTCCAAAGATTAAAAACATTTGTAATCTTTTCACAATCACGTTAATGATAAGCCATATTCTATTCAATTTTAATGTTATTTAGGACTCTAGTTATGTCTTTGTTTGATAATTGTAATCAAGTCTTCATTTGATAATGACAAGTGATTCTTTTCCATTTTTGCATCTCCATTGGCCAAGATCGACTTTGAATTCAAAATGTAACATGAGCAAATGTGAGGAGAATGTCTACTTTATATGGGTCAATCTAGTGTTTATGTCGAGCACCATGTCAAACGAGTGATTGTTCAGTACCTTATATTTTATATATGTCGATGCCAACAAATCCGCAATGACACATGCATACAATTAAACGATGTCCCATGACCATATGGTGTAGAATAACGACTTGGAGGCATTGTTTCAACAATTGATCCCATTCTATTAATGCTTGAGCAATGCATGGATCATAACATAATCATTTTATGCTCTATAGAAATTGGTAAACCCAACCATTCGAAAAAAGATAATGATTATGTTCCTACTAATTAGATAATGTTTTGAATGATTTATACCAAAAGGAAAGAAGGAACGAATTATCTTTCAAATCATGAGATGATGAAAATTTCATAATAACAAAGTAAATACACAGTATCATCATCTACATAGATAAGCATTCATTCAAACTACAAGTGGAATTCATGGAATGTATAACAAAAGGTTGTAGTGTCCTCCCTCCCTTCAAAACAAAGCATGACAAATATATCATAATAGTAACAATTAATCACCTATTTGAAGAAAAGAAAAGGCCAACAAAGTTTCAATATGCATCCAAGATAAAGATCAAATCATAATGTATCATTACATTGCAATGAATTAACACAATATGGCTCGGATTCCCATCCATTTATGACCCACGTACATCGAATATTAGACTCGTTTTGTTTTTTTTGTTGTTTTCTAAATGAAATGGGAACATTATAATAATAATGAATTCTAACTAACATCCCACTACTCACCTCTCTTACTAAAAGATTAATGGGAAATGATAAGGATGATTTGGCTACTTAAAAACTATGTTGAATTTAAGTGGGAGTGTATGGATTTTATCATCATCATCATCATTATTATTATTACTATTGGAGATGTAATTCCCCTTACCCTCCCGCACTTAAATGTCTAAAGTGAGGAAGTTGGTACCTTGCTAGCACCCTATAGAGTCCCCCCCTCTTCCTTGAGTTCCCAGCAGGAGTGTATGGATTATGTCCTCATGTGTCGTACTACACATGGCTAAACTTTTCATGTAACATAAATGTTATGACTTGTTGTACTCTATTGTGTGCACCATTTTACTTTATTGAATAATATTTATCCCCACCCAATTAATGGTGATGTTACTAAGTTGCTTGATAGTTTAAATATCCAAAAGAACATCTACTTCTATTTTAATAATAACACTTTCACAATAACATAATTTCACCCAAAAGGGTTAGACCCGTGTTGGATCCACTAGTGAGGAATGAGGAGATTTTCACAATTGATCAAGGTTGAATTCACATGAGCCCCTAAGGTTTCCATGGGGGCATCTAAAGGTATTGGTTGAACATATGAGGCTTGGATTGCACTCCCAATGCACACATAAGTGGAGAAAAACCCACCCTTTTATCACCCTTGAGACTAGACATTTATAGTTATGACCCATTGCAACAGTTATGACCCATTGCAACCATAATTTTGTTTCTAAGCTATTAGCCATTGTTCTCTTCCTAACATATAGTGCTCCTGGATCTACTTGGGAGTCCTTGGAATGACATGTTTCAAGAGTGATAATTATATTGACTTCGACCTTAAACCCCAGTCCTTGTAGATACGAGTATATTCAAGTAGTGGGTTGGAGAGTTTGTGGAAAATAAGTCATCGACTCCATCTAAAAAATAAGGAGTGTTTCTTTGGAAAAAAAATAACAACATTCTTACAATATGTAAATAACCAAATCAATATATAGAATGTTAGTCAACATCCAACTATCTACAATGTATGATATCACCCAACATTGCTTTGAAAAAATAGTTATTTCTAACTCATTGATAAGTATGCATCTTGTACTCATTAAGATGAAGGTATTACTGCATCTATTTCCTTTCTCGTTGATATTTCATGTTTAAACATCCTTTGCTTATCTTTACAACATGTCAAAGTCCCCTTGGAATCTCAAATTTTGGAGTTTCTTTTACAATTGATTTTCAAGTAGTTGGCATTGATACAAAGGGATCCTTGTCTCATCTTTGGCTTCTCAATAGTTTCAATCTTAATTCCAATGTTATCTTACATGTGTTTAAAACCCCAAGCCCATTTCAACTAAATTAGCATTATGTGTTGGTGGGCTTAAAAACAAATGGGTTTACTTCTTTTCGTATACAACAGCCTCACCAATTGAATCCTCTAACTTATTTTGCAAAAATATCATTATTGGTTTTGGAATGTGGACAATGTGAAATCATCAGCTAACACAACTAGATTTAGTATCCACCATCTTACCTAACAATAATGTTATTTTCTCTCTTTGTTGCTTTTAGAGGTAAGTGGCAATGTGGATGTCACATAGTGGAGGGAAGGTACAATAATGCTATTTTCTCTCTTTGTTGCTTTTAGAGGTAAGTGGCAATGTGGATATCACATAGTGGAGGGAAGGTATGTTGACTTAGTAGTCAACACCTCTTTCGAGACTCGTGACATAGTTTAACAACCTCACATGGATCCGTTAACTATGGTGGTTGTATCGGAAACTACCAGGTCAACCTTTTGGTTTAATGAAAAAAGTGGGAAAACAATTGGTATCATAGTGAAAGGTTGCAGGTTCAAGTCCACTTAGTTGGTGGAGTACCTTAGTGGGTGTTGAGGGGAAGATTGTTAACTTGGTGGTCATCACCTCCTTCGGGATTCTTGACATGGTTTAAAAACCTCTCGTGGATCTGTTAACTTTGTCGGTTGTATCAGAAACTAACATGTCATCCTTTTCATTTAACGACAAACATGGACCAACAAGGTATTCCATATTCATTTACAAAGAACGCCTATCTATCCTTATAAAATTAAGCAATGATTCAAAATACTTATATGTCATAAATGGTTGGATGATTATATATCATTTTTAGTACAATGAACTATAATTTATTGAAAATGCTTTGATGTTCTAGATAGTTTGGAGGTTAAATTATTTGTTTTTCCAATAAGGTTCACCGTACAGATCTTTTTTCTCCACAAGATTGTTTAGATTAAAGATATTTGCAACTTCTTATTTTTGTTTTGAATTTTAGACAAGCTCTTATGCTTGAAGTTCTCATTATCACTTGGTCGAACTTCTCTATTTGGTTTGCATGTTGTGAATTTTAGACAAACTCTTATTCTTGAAGTTCTCAATATTACTTGGCCTAACTTCTATATTTTGTTTACACGTTGTGTTTCCTCAATAGTTAGGAACTTTATGGCTATGTGAAATCTTAATGCACAATTAAAACTTATTGTTTGTTTCTCAATTGCACGACTCTTGTTTATTTTTTTTTCCAATTAATATAATTCTAAAAGGTTTATTGTTAAATGCCTTCAATTCCAAGGTGCAAATAGAGGGTGAAGGTTTGTATCGATAGGGTGTCGGATTTAGTGAAGAAGAGCATTTATTATGAGAGTGATTGTGAAAGGTGTAAGTATGCATTTTTTATGAGGGTGGAGGGTTAAATGTGTCCATTTATGGGGATAGATATAGGGATGTGGATTTGTTACATATGTATACATTCAAACCCCTCCATCATACACTATGCACCTTCAACTATTATCCCACCCCACTCACTATTAATTCCTCTTATATTGTTTGAATCTTATATATATATNAAGTTTTCTTGATCCATTTGATATTGAATCTCATGCGTAAGTTCTTGTGAAATTGTTTTTCTTATTTTATTATTTTTTTATATATATTTTGTTTAAAATTCCAAACATAGATATCTTGAAAATTAAAGAGAAAATAAAATTACTTTTAAGCAATCTATAAACATCATCAATTTGAGAATCAAATTTTTTGAAAATATTCTCAATTTTTTTGAAAATCAAATTTTGAGTTCTTTATTTCACTTCATCCTTTTGTGGTTTGCATATGATTTATGCTTATAATTTACATGCTTAATTTCACTTTCTACATACTTTCAATGCCCATCCCCTATTCTCCCCTATTCTTTTTATGGAAAGAAAAATAAAACATTTTATAGTGTATAGACAATAATATATTAGGAACATGCACATACACTTTCTATTATATAAAGATACAACATTAAAGAGTGTGTATTATCCTTTACAACACATATTTGTTTATATATTACATTATTGCATTAAGAGGAGTGGGATGCTTTTTCAAACTAAATGTGCAAAATGTGTTACTCAAACTAATAGAATAACTAATAAAATGAAAATGACAAATTTAATATTCACATCAAATGTAAAAAGAAAAGAAAAGAAAATCAATATTATTACTAATAATAAAAATTAATAATAATAAAAAGTCCCCGAGGTGTAGGACAGGACAGTCGGTGACGGAGTGTGTTGTTAAGCCACTCCGTGATGTTAAAGTCACCGGTTCGAAACCTGCGGGGACAAAAAATCCAACCATGTTAAGGGTTGGTGTGGCTCAGGCCGGGTGCGATCCCCGG
>ML777899.1:277244-298764 GCA_009831015.1 Picea engelmannii | reverse complement strand
AAAGTCACCGGTTCGAAACCTGCGGGGACAAAAAATCCAACCATGTTAAGGGTTGGTGTGGCTCAGGCCGGGTGCGATCCCCGGGTGATTTTTACGGCTTAGATGCCCCTGAGTCGCGGTTTCTCAAGCCACAGGTTAATCGCGTAGCCAACAGGTCTCGCACCAATTAACAAACAAAAAAAAAAATTAATAATAAAATACTATATATTCATCTTGTTTTCAAATTTTACATATATTCTGAAAATTTATTAAATATTTCTACTTCTTATAACAAAAGAAAACCAATATTACTACTAATGAAAATTTATACTATATATTCATCTTATTTTCAAATTTTGCATAAAACTTATTACAATGTCTATTTATGTCTTTTTGGAAAGAATCAAATTTTAATTTTAATAATTTAATAATATTTTAAAGTAAATTCAAATAATAAATAATAATAAAATATTATATAATAAATTTAAACCAAATATAATAATAAATTAATTTTCAAATTATACAAAAATATGAATAATAAATTAATAAAAAAACTATAATAGAGAACAATAATGGTGAAAATGGTGTTTAAAATAAGTCCCACATATCAAATATTTTGTCCACGCAATGATGGTTTACTCTTAATTACGCCGAAAGGCGTACACCTATTGACAATGGACAGATTTAATAGGGGTTTATTGCTTAATAAGTTTTCTATGGAGAGGATTAAATATCGCTGGAATATTCTTAGTAGTCACACAAAATAAATGGTTGTGATTTCAATCATTAACTTCCTAGCGATTATAAAGACATCAATTTATGTGTTTACTTTTTTACATTTACCTAATCATATTTAAAAATTACTTTGATAGCTAACTGATTGCCAAGTAAGTGATTAACAAAAATTAAAATATTAACACCAGATAAATGAAGCCCAACAGTTTATTTGTTAATAGATAATAAAATTTAATATATTCTTTTAAAGATTTATTTCATCTTCTCAACCTTTCGGCATTCACCAGAAGCTATTTTGCTGCTGTGCTAGTGTAATATACAATGAAGCGTCACATTTTATGCATGAAACTTATTTTAATTATTTTTTTATTGATTTAAAATAGGTGAAGGATGACCAAAATCAATTCTAGTGTATAATTTCATTTTAATTGTTTAGAACTGAGCCACATTGAATCACTACAATGTTGTATAATTCTAGTGTATAATTTCATTTTAATTGTTTAGAACGAAGTCACATTGAATCACTACAATGTTGTCTTGAATCACTACAATGTTGTCTTATACATGTATCATCTTTTTAAATTATTGGGAAGGAGATTCTAAATTATGATGGCATTGTCATATATGATGGATAATTGTCGTTTATATATAATATTGGAACAAAAAATTTGATATAAAGATTACAAACACACTAAAATGGTGTTTAAAAGAATTCTCACATACTAAATATTTTGTCCATGCAACGATGATTTACTCTTACTGTAATATACAATGAAGCGATTATATTTTATGCATGAAACTTATTAGTCCTTGTCGTAGGCATAGAAAGACTATAGCGATCAATAATTCATTGACTACATATTAGTTTGTCCTTTGACCAGAAATATTTGCATAATACCTATTGTTGGAGCTAGGAAATTAAAAGCATATATTTTTATATAATAAAAAGTAGCATATATGCATTGATCTTATTGGATAAGAGATTAGAGGTCTTATTGCTGGCTTTGCTATTCCCAATGTTTTATATGGAAACATATGGAAACTTTTTCTCGTATACAGTCTTTTTGAATAATATATTTTTCCTATGTATTGCTTGAAGGTGAATTAATGCTAGCATTGGTTCGAATGTTTGTGTTAGCATTTTCTGCTAGATGGATATATATGTAAGTTTTTATTTGTACTAATCATATTGAAATGTTTTGATATCGAAGTTTTATAGTGATAGAGAATTCCAATATTTATAATGTCCTTGTCGCATGTACTTGTATTGAAATGTATTGACACTTATTTTGAGACGCCTTAATAGGCCTGACAGCTTAAATGTTTTCATACCGCAAGGTCCTTAGACACCCTGACAGGCTTAAATGTTTATCTAAATACGCTTCTTGGAGTACATTTTTCCTCGAAAATTTCCATACAATGTTACAGTGAATTTGTACACTGTTGTTGTCCACCGCCAGTTGAATAGCCATTGTATGTTTCATCCTTCTTCTACCTTTGGAATGCAATTTTGTCATCGTTGAAGTTGCATACATTGTCCATGTTGATTAAGGTTAGTTGTCATTGATGTCAACCCCTGGAGAAAGTACGATAGCAAATTCCAGTAGCACAAAGGTTTGGGTAATGGACCCAAGTTTGTTTGATGTAAAGATGACTCATTATTGTCTTGTCATGGTTGATAATAAGTACAATTGGATGAACTCTAAAGTGGTACCCTTATGGTGAAATCCCTCACGGGAAGACGCTTTGCGGATTGAGTTATCCTAGAAGTATGGTTAGAGAACCCATGCTTATTTGTGGAATAATGAGATGCAGGTCATTGAATTTGTTAGTGAAACTATCCTAGATGGATAGTGTTTGTCATGCCATTTCCGGTGATATGTGGAACGTCACATAAATCCTCACGGTTAGAGAGTTATGGCCATGTGAAGTTGGAGAACCCGAGTTTGGGTAATGGACCCAAGTTTGTTTGATGGATACTGGTATGAATTTTGATATATTTGCAGGTAATACTATTCTATATGGATGGTACATGTCATTCCATTTTTGGTGGTATGTGGAACGTCACATAACTCCTCATGGTTTGAGCGTTATGGCCTTACGAAGTTGGAGGACCCTCTTATGTCATCTAGAAGCCCTAAAAGGTCAAAGTAGTCAAAGTGATTTAAGAGATTTTAGAAGGTAAATAATAAAGTGAAGTGATGAGTGTACTATAATTCAAAGTGAATACAAAATAAATTATTTAAATAATAAATTTAATGGAGAAATTAGAAGTGGGTTAACCCTAAAATAAGGAAAGTGGGTAAAGTGACCTAGAAGATGTTTTTAAGGAAGCTACTTGGAGAGTATAAATAAGAGGCAAGGCTCTCTCATTTTAAACACACTTGAGCATATTGAATACCTATAGGTTTCTAAGGTAACCAAAGGATATCTAAGATGAATTTATGAGGAAATTGAAGAAAATAAGGCCGGAATTCAAGGAAGGATAAATTCTTTTGATGATGCTTTCTAAGGTATGTTGTTTTCAGGTCATCTCACAATTTTCACAATAATTTTTTTCTAGAATGATTCAGACTGTGAAATTGCCATGCCATTGAGAAAACATATCCAAGTATCTGTGGTAAACAATTTACCTTGTGGGTCGTTGTATTTTTGGAGTTACACTCAGTGGAAAATAGGGTTTATGGCTAGTCCTGAAACTAGTCAAAAACAAGTGTTTTGGGTAAAAACATCATAACGTCTTCATAACAGATCCAAATTCAGTAAGACAAAATGTGCTGGTTATATTAAAGTCTGTAGTATGTTGTGTAACAGTTTCAGTTCAATTCAACAAATATTCCGTGTGGGGAACGCTCTACAAGGTCGCTCTCTAGAATAAGCCATAATTCAGCAAGGTGTGCCATTTTTTCTATAACTCCTTTTCTGAGAGGTTTCAAGTAGTGACACTGGGAGGAATTACATAAAACACACTAAAGAACATTGTGTATCAGTTTCAGAACTTTATTCATTACAGGTACAAAGTTATGATTATTTCAAGTTAGGGTTGTTGACTAATCCAAAACTAGTCTTGTGAGACTAAAAAAATGTTTGATGAAAATGCTAGTCTCTTGTTGTTAAAGTTAAGGAAGGTTTGTAGGTATGTGATCATATACACCAAGTCTATTACAAAGTTACAAATCATATTTGGATGATGAAATTGATGAGGGCTTTTGGTTGAGGTACAAGTTGGGTACATGGTTGAGACAAGTAGTTGAGAAGTTGGCACATACATGAGGTGTATGGTTGATGATGTTGGTACATATTGATAAGTCATAGTTGATGAGTAATTGACACATGATTGGTACATATTTGGTACATGGTTGGTTGCACCTGTTTATGGTACAGGTTGATTACAGGTTGTTTGGTATAGGTTGGTGCATGGTTGATGCACTTGTTTATGGTACAATTTGATTACAGGTTGAGGTACAGGTTGATGCATGGTTAAAGTTTATTGGTACACGTTTACAGTGGTATATCTCACAGTGATAGTGTGACAGTGGTTCCATCATTGTACTTCTACTTCAAAGCGGTTGGACGGGGCAAGGACAAGTGGTTGTAGCCACCTTCCGGTTGTAGCCGGAGAACATAGGGGGTTGTAGCCTCCTTCTGGTTGTAGCCAGAGAATTGGGGAATTGGAGCTTCCCTCAGGTTATAGCCTGAGAAACTAGGGGGTTGGAGCCTCCTTCCAGTTGCAGCTGGAAAACAAAGGAAGTTGGTGCTTCCAATGAATGTAATTCTTCAAGACATATAAGAAAAAGCATTATGTGGTTTTCTCCCGATTTGGGTTTCCACGTAAAACAATGGTGTACTGTGTATGTGTGTGATTGTTCATTTCTTATTGTTTATTATTGGATAATAATTCTACATTGATATGACACTTGGATTATTTGGAGAAAAATGATTATAATTACGTTATTATTGATTCACCCCCCCTCTTAGTAAGCCAACAATTGGTATGAGAGCAGGTTCCTTCAGAAATCAGTTTAACCACTAAAAGGTAGATCATGGAGAGTACCAACTTGTATAAAAATGGAATATCACAGTTTGATGGATGGAAGTATGCTTTTTGGAGCATAATGGTGAAGACATATATACAGGGACAAGTATTTCAAGTTTGGAAATCAATTGTAGATGGATACACAAGACCAACAATTCCACCAACAAATGTCAAAGCAGTGAAACTCGGTGAGAATAATTCCAAAGACAAAAATGAACTTTTGAATGGTCTCAGTGATACAATATTCACCAAAGTTTCACATTGTAAATCCGCTAAAGAGATTTGGGACAAGCTTCGAAATATTTATGGAGATACAAAATTCAAAGCAGCAAAGCTTCAAACTTACAGAGGTCAGTTAGAACAACTAAAAATGAAGGAAGATGAGAATATTGCAGCCTACTTCTTATGAGTCGATGAAACAGTGAATGCAATCATAGGATTGGGAGAAGAAATTGAAGAATCTGTAATTGTTCAAAAGGTACTAATATCTCTTCCTATGAGATTTAACCCTAAGATATCAACACTAGAAGAAATATTGGATCTAAACTCAATAAGCATGGATGAACTGCATGGAATCTTCACAACATACGAAATGAGAACTGAACAGGAAAATACAGATGTAAAAGAAGAAACCTTCAAAGCATCCAAAAGATCAAATCAAAATAAAAAAGAAGAATATAGTAGCAACAGTGACGACTTGGAAGATGATGAAGAAGTTACCAACTTTGTCAAAAAACTGAACAAGGGAACTGACGGTAGGTATAGAGGTAATATTCCTTTAATTTGTTTTAATTGTGATGGTATTGGTCATTTTGCTAACAAATGTCCTCATAAGAAAAAGAGAAATGTTGAAGGTTACTCAAAAGGGAAACACACATATAAAGGCAAAAGAACTACAAATAAAGTTTTCAAGAAAAGCTTATGCACCAAAGAAGACATATCATCATCAAATGAAGATGAAGTCAGTGACAGTGAGACAAGAAGAGTTCTATTCATGGTAGTAAAAGACTATGACAGAGAAGACTCCGAAGAAGAATATGAAAAAGTCAAAGAAGAATGTGAAGAAGTCGAAGAAGAAATTGAAGAGGCAGAAGTTGACTTTCGAGAAGAATTAATGTGTGTCATAGAATTTATCAGAAGAGAAAAGAAGAAGAACAAGAAACTACAAGAAGAACTAGACAAAAAAGAAGACACTCAAGAACTGGAACAAATGATCACAAAATTGAAGGTTCAAATAGAAGAATATAAAAGAATTGAAGAAGCACTCAAAGAACAGCTAGAAGAAAATGACAGGATCATTGGAAACTTGGAAGCAAAGATTGTCACATTAAGAAATGATATTCAAAAGAAAAATATGCAGAATATCTCAAAAGTTTTTGATGACATTATCAACAGTCAAAAATCTCATTTTGACAAGACTGAACTTTGATACAATCAGACAGAAAAGGGATCAAGCTCCAAAACAATAGAGCAAGAAATATATCCAAAAAGCTATGCAGAAACAATCAAAGGGGATAGGAAGATATAGAAGGAATATTACAGGGACACTCCTTCACCGTGAAGATTCAGATTTTAGAATCAACAACCGACAGATAGGCCTCAAGAAGAAGAAGGATTCACAAGAGCACCTCCTTTCAGAAGATCCTCAACTCCCAGGTATCAAACTATATTTTTCGGTTTATGTTATGCATGTAATAATTTTGGACATAAAGCTGTGAATTGTAGAGTTAACAACAAGAACAATAACTACTTTGAGAGTAATACACAAAGGGGTTATCCAAGAAGGCCTAGTGAAACACAGAGAAGAATTTACAACATGTTTGAATCTTTGAGCACGAAAGTGGAATGTTACAAATGTAACAATTTTGGACATATGGCCAAAGATTGAAGAATGAAAATCCTTCATAAAGATCCGCAACATAATAACAACAATCACAGACAGGAACCTCAGAAAAGAACATGGATAAGAAAGCATGATCGGTATAGCATTGAAGAATGTACACTTGCTCTACAAGCTAAACAGAAGAAATGTGGTTGGTATGTTGATAGTGGATGTTCAAAACACATGACAGGTGATAGAGACAAGTTTCTTACATTATGAAAGGAAAGAGATGGATCAGTCTCCTTCGGAAATGATGATTCAGCCAAAATCATTGGAAAAGGCACAGCCTGAATTGGGAACAAGAATGAAAAGGCGGAAAATGTTCTACTAGTAGAAGATATGAAACATAATCTTCTAAGTGTGAGTCAAATGTGTGACCAAGATCATAAAGTTACTTTCGATTCACAAAAGTGTGAGATAAGAAAAGAAGGTTCAGGGAAATTGGTTGCTACAGCTGCAAGAACTTCAAGCAACATATATGTGTTAAGCGAAATTGGAAATGAAAAGTGTTGTCTAGGAAAGGAAGATGAAAGTTGGTTATGGCACAAAAGAATGGGTCACATACATTTTGATAACCTTGTCAAAGTCAGCAAAAGAGAAGCAATCATAGAAATGCCCCAAATCACGAAACCAACCCACACTTTATGCAAGCATTGTCAACAAGGAAAGAAAGCAAAGAACAGGTTCAAATCAAAGGAATATTCAACGACAAGACCAATGGAAATTGTGCATACTGATCTAGTTGGACCAACTAAAACTAAGGGCTTAAAAGGTGAGAAATATTTTATGTTATTAGTTGATGATTATACAAGAATGACTGTAGTTTACTTTCTCAAGAATAAGTCAGAAGCTTTTGAAAATTTCAAGATCTACAAGAAAATGGTTGAAAATGAAATGGATTCAAAAATCAAATGCTTGATATCTGATAATGGAGAAGAATTCACCTCAAAGTAATTTATGGACTACTGCAGCAATCATGAAATAAAAAGGCAATTCTCCATTGCTAAGACACCTCAACAGAATGGAGTTGTTGAAAGAAAGAACAGGACAGTACAACAAATGGCTTGAACAATGCTAATGGATTCAAAATTGACAGATATTTTTTGGACACAGGCAGTGCATACATCAGTTCATATTCAAAACAGAGTAATGCTCAGAAGCAACACTAACAAAACCCCTTACAAAATATGGAAAGGAAGACCAAAAAATGTAAAGCACTTCAGAGTTTTTGGAAGCAAATGCCATATCAAAAGAGAAGATGGCAGAATGAGAAAGTTTGACTCTCGCGTGGACAAAATAGTACTTGTTGGTTACTCAAGTACAAGGAAAGTATACAAGTGTTACAATCTAAGATTAAATAAAGTTGTGGAAAACATCAACGTGACAATTGATGAAACATGCAGACCAGAATCAAAGGATGAAGAAAATAAATCAATGAAACAACCCTTAGAAGAAGAAGCAGAAGATGAAAAAGAAGTAGAAGAGGAAGATGAAGAGAATCTGACAGAAGCAAAAGAGAAAGTTCAGGAAGTGTATCCAAAGACACCTAGAAAACGAGTACAGAAGAATCATCCTTCAGATCAGATTATCGGAAACAAAGATGCAGGAGTTGAGACTAGAAGAAAAAACTGTTCACTAGAACAAACTCACCTAGCACTCTTATCTACAATTGAACCAAACTGTTTTGAAGAAGTCAGCAAGGATGAATTTTAGAAAAAGGCCATGGATGAAGAATTGAATCAAATAGAGAAAAATGACACTTGGGAACTGGTTCCGAGACCAAAGAATAAGAATGTGATTGGCACAAAGTGGGTCTTCAGGAATAAATTGAAAGAAGATGGACAGGTTACAAGGAACAAAGCTAGATTGGTATGTAAAGGATATGTGCATGTTGAAGGAATCGACTTTGAAGAGACATTTGCCCCAGTTGCCAGAATGGAAGCGATTCGTTTGCTTTTAGCTTATGCATGCTCCAAATATATTAAAATGTATCAAATGGACGTAAAATCAGCGTTTCTGAATGGGGAACTTTAAGAAGAAGTTTACATTGAACAACCAAAAGGATTTCAGTTGTCAGATAATGCAAACTATGTGTAAAAATTAAAGAAGGCCTTGTATGGTATAAAACAGGCTCCTAGAGCATGGTACTCTAGATTGGATAAATATCTACATCAAGCAGAGTTTAGAAAAGGAAGTGCAGACAACAACCTCTACATCAAGGTAAGTCAAGGTAATATTTTATTAGTTGAAGTTTATGTTGATGATATTATTTTTGGTAGTGATGATGACATGTTAAGCCATAAATTTGCAAAAGATATGCAAAATGAATTTGAAATTTCGTTACTTGGAGAATTATTTTTCTTTCCAGGACTTCGGATACGTCAAAGCAACCAAGGAATTTTTATTTCTCAAACCAAGTATATCAAAGAAATGCTAAAGAGGTTCGAAATGGAAGAGTGCAAACCAATTATCACTCCTATGCAAACTAGTTGCAAGTTGAGAAAAGATGATGATTCAAAGTCTACAGATCATAGACAATACAGGTCAATGATTGGAAACCTACTATATGTGACAACATCCAAACCAGATGTAATGCAGGCAGTTGGATAGGTGGCGCGATTTCAAGTAGCACCAAAGGAATCACACGTATTAGCAGTGAAGAGGATTTTTAGATATCTCAAAGGAACATTAGAGTTTGGATTATGGTATCCAAAAGGAAAGGATCTATCACTTATTGCCTACACAGATGCAGATTGGGCAGGTTGTATTGATGATCGACGAAGCACCAGTGGAGCAGCGTTCTACTTGGGTAAGTGTTTAGTATCATGGATAAGCAAGAAACAATCATTAGTATCTTTATCTACAACTGAGGCAGAGTATATTGCAACAACATCATGTTGTACACAAGTTCTTTGGATGAAACAAACTCTGACAGATATACAGGTTGAGTATGATGAACCCATTCCAATCTATGGTGATAATACAAGCACCATCAGTATCTCGAAGAACCTAGTGATGCACTCCAAGATGAAGCACATTCCAATTAAGTATCACTTTCTACGGGAGCGAGTTGCATAAAAGAACATCAAAGTTGAGTATGTGGGCACACAAGAACAAGTGGCAGACATATTTACAAAACCACTTCCACGGGAAGCCTTTGAATATCTTCGCCAAAGAATTGGAGTTATTTATATTCCAAAATGAATTCTTTTTTAATGCTAATCTTATATGTCTTAGATGTACACGATGAAGCACCATAAGAGGACAGTTCAGTCAAGGGGAGAAGCCCTGGATGGAAAGATACCTTTCACATTGATGACAAAGGGGGATAGATTTATCAGATGCAGAGGACAGAGGCATGATTCCAGGGGGAGCATGAGACAGAGGCATGGTTCTAGGGGGAGCATGAGTGATATGATTTCAGTATTGCATCAGAGTGTTGCCATCAATGCCAAAGGGAGATATTGTTGATTAAGGTTAGTTGTCATTGATGTCAACCCTTGGAGAAAGTACGATAGCGAATTCCAGTAGCACAAAGGTTTGGGTAATGGACCCAAGTTTGTTTGATGTAAAGATGACTCATTATTTTCTTTTCATGGTTGATAATAACTACAAATGGATGAACTCCAAAGTGGTCCCCTTATGGTGAAATCCCTCACGAGAAGACACTTTGCGGATTGAGTTATCCTAGAAGTATGGTTGGAGAACCCATGCTTATTTGTGGAATAATGAGATGAAGGTCATTGAATTTGTCAGTGAAACTATCCTATATGGATAATTCTTGTCATTCCATTTCTGATGGCATGGGGAACGTCACATAAATCCTCACGGTTAGAGAGTTATGGCCATGAGAAGTTGGAGAACCCGGGTTTGGGTAATGGAACTAAGTTTGTTTGATGGATAATGGTATGATTTTTGATATATTTGCAGGTAATACTATTATACATGGATGGTACATGTCATTCCATTTATGTTGGTGTGTGGAATGTCACATAACTTCTCACGGTTTGAGATTTATGGCCTTACGAAGTTGGAGGACCCTCTTATGTCATCTAGAAGCCCCAAAAGGTCAAAGTAGTCAAAGTGGTTTAAGAGATTTTAGAAGGTAAATAATAAAGTGAAGTGATGAGTGTACTATAATTCAAAGTGAATACAAAATAAATTATTTAAATAATAAATTTAATGGAGAAATTAGAAGTGGGTTAACCCTAAAATAAGGAAAGTGGGTAAAGTGACCTAGAAGATGTTTTTAAGGAAGCTACTTGGAGAGTATAAATAAGAGGCAAGGCTCTCTCATTTTAAAAACACTTGAGCATATTTAATACCTATAGGTGTCTGAGGTAACCAAAGGATATCTAAGTTTAATTTCTGAGGAAAGTGAAGAAAAGAAGGCTGGAATTGAAGGAAGGATAAATTCTTTTGATGATGCTTTCTAAGGTATGTTTTTTTCAGGTCATCTCACCATTTTCGCAATAACTTTTTTTCTAGAATGATTCAGACCGTGAAATTGCTATGCCATTGAGGAAACATATCCAAGTATCTGTGGTAAAAAATTCATCTTGTGGGTCATTTTATTTTTGTAGTTACACTCTGTGGAAAATAGGGTTTGTGGCTAGTATTGAAACTAGTCAAAAACATGTGTTTCGGGTAAAAATGTCATAACTTCTTCATAACAGATCCAAATTCAGTAAGAACAAATGTGTTGGTTATAGTATAGTCTGTAGTATGTTTTGTAATGGTTTCAGATCAATTAAACAAATATTCTGTGCGGGGAACGCTCTACAAGGTCGCTCTCTAGAATAAGCCATAATTTAGCAAGGTGTGCCATTTTTGCTATAAATCCTTTTCTGAGAGGTTCCAAGTAGTGACACCTAGAGGAATTGTGTAGAAAAAATTGAAGAACATTGTTTATCAGTTTCATATCTTTATTCATTACAGATACAAAGTTATGATTATTTCAAGTTAGGGTTGTTGACTAATCCAAAACTAGTCTTGTGAGACTAAAGAAACGTTTGATGAAAATTCTAGTCTCTTGTTGTTAAAGTTAAGGAAGGTTTGCAGGTATGTGATCATATACACCGGGTCTATTACAGAGTTAAAAAACATATTTGGATGATGAAATTGATGAGGGCTTTTGGCTGAGGTACAAGTTGGGTACATGGTTCAGACAAGTAGTTGATGAGTTGGCACATACATGAGGTGTATAGTTGATGATGTTGGTACATATTGATGAGTACTTGACACATGATTGGCACATACTTGGTACATGGTTGTTTTTACTTGTTTATGGTACAGGTTGATTACAGATTGTTTGGTACAGGTTGGTGCATGGTTGATGCACTTGTTTATGGTACAGTTTGATTACAGGTTGAGGTATAGGTTGATGCATGGTTCAAGTTTATTGGTACATGTTTACAACGGTATATCTCACAGTTATAGTGTGATAGTGGTTTCATCATTGTACTTCTACTTCAGGGCGGTTGGATGGGGCAAGGACAGGTGGTTGTAGCCGAATAACATAGGGGGTTGTAGCCTCCTTCTGGTTGTAGCCAGAGAATTGGGGAGTTGGATCTTCATTTAGGTTATAGCCTGAGAAACTAGGGGGTTGGAGCCTCCTTCCAGTTGCAGATGGAAAACAAAGGAAGTTGGTGCTTCTAATGAATGCAATTCTTCAAAACATATAAGAAAAAGCATTATGTTGTTTTCTCCCGATTTGGGTTTCCACGTAAAACACTGGTGTACTGCGTACGTGTGTGATTGTTCATTTCTTATTCCTCATTATTGGATAATAATTCTACATTGATATGTGTTCATGCCTTCTCATTGGTTTGGTGCTTGCTGCTGTTTTATTTTGTTTGATTCGGCCTTGCAGGGTTGGGGTCTGGCGCCGGTGGTTGGAGTTTTTTTTTTTTTGGATTATTATTGTTTTTTGGGGCGCTTTACGGTGTTCAGCCCCTACACCCAGGAGTCGACATGCAATTGTGTTATTTTCCCTGTCTACCGAGGTCGGTATCTGTTCTACTGTGAGATTTTGGTGGTGCTTTAGTGGTGGCATGAAAGAAAATAGTTGCATGCAAAATTGTTGGAGGATTACATGTGAAATTGCAATATGCGTTGTTTTTTTGTTAGAATAAATCATATGCATGGTACATTTATAATCCATGTATGGTCAGATGTGCCCATATGACATTACATGTTATTTCTCCTCTACACAGACTGGTGTGCGCATGATACAATTTGTGTTCTACTTGAGCTATGATATGTACAGCAAAGATTCTGCAAGATTCTATTTCAATGTCTGGAAGCATGTCTGGGTAGTTTGCCACAGAAAACCAAAAACTTGTATCGTGGGCACAACAATCTGTGTAGAGGATAGAGAACATGTATTTCCATCGGTGGAAGCATATATGGATTATTTTCCACAGAAAACCAGAAATCGTGTAGCTACGGCCATGCAATTTCGTAATATTTTATGGCTTGTAATATATTTTGGGCAGGGCAAAAAAAATTACACGTTTATAGCTATGGATAGAGAAGCGCAAAGGTTCATGTTTCTACCTATCTTCTAGACTGTTCGTTGAGTCTCTTTTGGTATATGTACATATTGCTTGTTCTCCAATGCATACCAGCTTCCATTCATGTTCGTTGTATTTTGTGTGTTCCCACATTGAAACAAACATAATAGCTGGAGAAAATGACGAAGACTTGACTGCATCGGTTGAAGAGGATATAGAAAGGTGGATGCTTGTATTGTTATTTCATATTGCGTTGTTTTGTATTTCATTTATTTTCTATATATGTGTTCACTTAGTTTATTATATGTACATGTTGCGTGCCTTCCTACATGGTAACTTATGTTCATTGCATGCCTTCTTGCATACTAAACTGCTTCATGTCTGTTGTGTTTTCGTTGCATTGCTACATTTAAACAAAGAGAGTGGTTGGAGATGATGATGGGCTCTTTCGCGGGTAAATAACCCTATTTTCCTTTCTTTTACATGTCCGTCTTCATTATAAGTTATCTTCAATACATGCCTTCCTGCATACTAACCTAGTTCATGTTCATTGTGTTTTCGTTGCATTGTTGCATTTAAACAAACATAATGGCTGGAGAGGGCGATGAAATTTTTGGCTGGTAAATAGACCTGTTTCTCTTTCTTTTAGATGCATGTCTTCATACTAACTTGCCTTCATGTCCATTGCATAATCGACGTTGTTGCCTTGGAAAAAAACAGGTTGTTTGGACAGGAAGATGAATTGTTCTGTGCAACAACAGATGGTTATGTGTTACAATCTTGTAAAAGGTATATCAGTCATCCTGGTAAATTAAATATACAAACGAGGTGGGGGCATATAATATTAGATTGTGCCTTTCTTCCCTCCATATTTCTATTTTTTCCATTTTCTATTATCCCTTTTATTTTCTAATTCATCTGCTTAGTGTTCTTTCTGAAAATGCCTTGTTGCGCCGGTTGGTGGACTAATGGTTTCACACCTATGGTCGTGCTTCTACCTTGTTCCATAGTCACCCACTTTGTCGATTGCGTGTGTTGGGCTGGTGGGTTCAAGATTTCTTCCCTGTCTTGCTGGGGTCCGTGATTTACAGATTGGCCATGGTGCCCCGCCCTCATCCCCTATTTACTATTAAACACTTTTCCAATTAAAAAAATCAAATGCATACAATTTTACGGTTATTTAGTCCTTATGATGGACAATATACAATTGTACGATTATTCAGTGACATGGGCATGAGCAGTCAGTCATCCCAAACATCGCCATACCAACAAGGCCAAAGGTAAAGATGCATATGCTCTGCTCTTGCTATGTTTACCAAACAAATATCCTCGGCTATATATTCATCTATGGCATGATGAATATGTTGATGTCATCTGCAATACATGGTTTGCAGTTCACAAGAAGTGTCAACAAGTACAAGCGAGACGTCGAACGTGTTGCATGTTCCACAGAGTAAGAGGTGTGGTTGCAACACTCTGCCTCCATAGTTCATCGAAGCTATGCCTGTACTTGTAGATTTATGCCACTAACCAAAAAAAAAAAAAAAAACTATGCACAGTGCCATTGACTTCAGTTTTCCTATTCAAAAAATGTCACCAGGTCTAGAGTTGTAACATTTAAAGTCTATCAATAGAGGGCTTGAACAACCTCTGAACTGGACAAGTGTTCGTTGGGGACATAATGGTCGTCTATAGCACATACTTGGACAATGCAAACAAAAGTAGATCCATTATGCATGCTGACATGACAGACAAGGAGGCCATGATGACAGTGACACTAACTATTCCTCCACAACTTGTCCAGAAACATGCAGAGAAAATATTGTCGGGTAATGGGATATCCATTACAAATTTTAATATATTTCCCAAAACAATATATGACCGTGGTGATTGTGCTCGAATTATTTCGCTCAATGAAACAAGTATTGTGGAAAAAAAATTCGTTGTTTGTTCAGAATATTGTTTCATCCTGGACTCGACTATTAGCCAACTTGCATAGAGCACTGACATTTACCCAATCAAAATGATTGACGCAACTGTCACACTGGCGAGAAAACTTGGTTCGCAACACATTCTACATATAAAGGATGGAGAGTCGGACATCGATAAGGCAATGGTGTCGGTTTTCATATTCAGTTGTATCCTTTAATTTCGCATGTGCATGTATCTCGGGTAAGTTACTCAAATATTGCAGTGTTCCATGTTGCAACTGCAATTGTTTGATACGCATTCAAATTTGTTTTCATCAATGGAGCAACAATTGCATAAAGGGAAGGTTCCACTTATGCTCTTCAAAAATATAACAAAGAAAAGGGATGTTAGAGAAATGACCTTTCAGACAACCCATGCAACCTTTATAACAGAGTTGTGAGAAGATATAGTAGAAGATCCGAAGAAAATAGATATCTCTACAACTGTTGTGCGTATACATCCACAAAATCATCCTCACTTTGCTTGTAGAAATAGCCTTGAACAAATTTTTGCGGCCTATTTTATTTATTTATTTATTTATTTAAGGGGAGGAGGGGGTGCAATTGTGTATTGTATTGTTCAATGTATTAATTCCTATGCTCGTGTTGCCAGGTTGAAGGTGTTTTAGTTGCAACCAATGTGTACTCGACGCCCTTTGAACCTGTATGTGCAAAATGAAACTATCCTGCTTCTACCTCCACTTTGATAAGTGATGATACGAGTGATTGTCTATGATGCGGTGAAAAATGTCCATATATATGGACATTGCATCAATGTTGTCATCTGAACCATGGACAATACAACCATGCATTGTACGGTTAAGCAACCTCTATTAGAAAATGTGCTTCCTAAGTTAGCATAGTTGTCATATGAAACGTATCTACAGAAAAAGGAAAGTAGTCTCTACATGATACCAGACCTTCGGATACACAACAAATTCACCTTAAATGAGGACAATGCAATTTTGCATATCGGCTGAAGAAGAGAAAAAAATATATATGAAACTTTGTCAGGAAACGAAAATACCTCAAGTGTCTCTGTAATATTTCTTCAACATCCAGATGAATGTTCATCGGACATTGTTAGGTCCAAAAAATGGGAAGCATGGCAACAAACCCCATATATCCCATGGCCCCGATTATTTTATACTGGGAACATATACCCGATGCAAGAGAAAAACGAATGTGGCGACATCTTTTCTTTGTATATGAAATTGTTTGGTGCAAAGGTGGATGTGTCATGCTCGTTGGAACCTTCTAGGAACTTGCTTGCGGCTTGTTTGAAGTTTAGTTGGTTCTTGGTTGTGTGCTTCATTTGTCAATTTGTATATCATGAAACTCTGACTGTTGTTTGGAGGACACGGAACAATAGAATTGAAGGCTTGTTTTGGCACTTTTCCTTGATCGATGAACTTGGTAAAATTAATCTCCTGGAATAATTTGAAATCAACGAATATATATTGTGCGAAGTGCAATTGTGCTATCATATCAACTAGAGGCCCTTAAAATTCAAATTGGTCATTGCTTTAGCATTTTTGCTTGATCCTTGGTAAATTTAATCTCCTGGAATAATTTGAAATCAACGAATATATACTGTGCGAAGTGCAATTGTGCTATGATATCAACAAGAGGCCCTTAAAATTCAAATTGGTCCTTGTTATGCTTGCGGTGATAGAATTTTAAAAAACTTTCTTTTGTTTCCTTCCTTTTTTTTTAAATAAGCGATTTAACATTCTTTGATAACTTTATGTAATTCAATTGTACAATATCAATACTTAATACTAATAATTCGGTATTTGAAAATAATGTTTTTAGATAATGTTAGATAGGATGCCCACCTGTACAATCGTAATGTTAAGCCCGCCAGTCCTTGAGTCCTTCTGTGAATTTATATATCGCGGAACTCCGAGTGTTGTTTGGAGGACACGGGACAATATCAGTGCAATGTTGAGCCAGAGAACCCGCAAGTCCGCCTGTCAATTTGTATATCGCGGAAGTCTGGGTGCTATTTGTAGGAAACAGAACAATAGAGGCTCAATTTTTGAGCCCGCTAGGCCGAGAAACCGCGATCCAAAAAGTTCCTAAGTATGGAATGAAGGATCCGTCAATGCTCTATAAAATATCATGTCCATATATAATACATGTTTACTATGTATTGCTTGTTTGTGGGAAAATTTCTAGGTGTGGAACTCCGAGTGTTGTTTAGAGGACACAGAACAATCGAAGTGCAATGTTGAGCCAGGCAGCCCGCAGGTCTACTTGTCAATTTGTATATCACAGAATTGTGGGTGCTATTTGTGGGGAGCGGAACAATAGAGGCCTAATTTTCAACCCCCCAACCCCAGAACCCACAATCCAAAAGGTGGCCAAGTATGGAATGCGAGATCCATACATGATCTATACAAATTCCATGTCCATACTTTATAAGAGTACATACTTAGTATGTATTACTCATTTTTTTGGAAAACTTTTAGGTGTGGAAGTTGGTGGATTCACGACTTCAGATTTCACTTACTTTTATATCACCGGCCCGACCGACCACTTCCCCGTTTGATATTGTAATAAACGAATATAAATTGGCCCAAGTCAAAATGTGCTATCACATCAACACGAGGGCCTTAAAATTCAAATAGCTCACAAGTCTACTTGTCAATTTGTATATCGCAGAAATGTGGGTGCTATTTGTAGGACACAGAACAACATAGGCCCAATGTTGAACCCGCCAGGTTGAGAACCCGTGATCAAAATAGTGCCTAAGTATGGAATGAGGGATCTGTACATGCTCTATAAAATGTCATGTCCATAGTTTTTAAAAGTGCATCTTTAGTGTGTATTGCTCGTTTCCTCCGAATGTTGTTTAGAAGACACGGAACAATAGAACTGCAATGTTGAGCGAGCCAATCCGCAAGTTCGCCTGTCAATTTGTATCTCGCAGGACTCTGGATGCTATTTGTAGGATACAGACCAATAGAGGCCCAGTTTTGAGCCCGCCAGAACGAGAACCCACGATCAAAAAAGTGGCCAAGTATGGAATGAGGGATCCGTGCAAGCTCTATAAAAACCTCATGTCCATACCTTATAAGAGTACATACTTAGTATGTATTACTCGTTTTTCGGAAAACTTCTAGCTGCGGAAGTTAGAGGATTCATGACTTCAGATTTAAATTACTTTTATATCACCAAGCCGACCGACCATTTCTCTGTTTGATATTGTAAAAAATGAATATAAACTGGCCCAAGTCCAATTGTGTTAATACATCGATAACAGGCCATTAAAATTCAAATAGTCTGCAAGTCCACTTCTCAATTTGTATATCGCGGAATTGTGGGTGCTATTTGTAGGGAACGAAACAATAGATGCCCAATTTTGAGCCCGCCAGCCCAAGAACCCGCGATCCAAAAAGTGGCTAAGTATGTTCAGATTTCCAGCCATTTTTATATCAGTAGCCCGACCGACCTTTTTCTCGTTTCATATTATACAAAATTTTTGGAACGCAAGTTTCTGAATAGGCGGGTTTTTCTTTGAAATAAGATATTTCACATCCTTTAATAATTTTATGTAATGAAATTGTACAATATGAATATTTAACATTAATACTTTAGTATTGAAAATTATATTTTTAGGTACTATTAGATAGTTGATAGGGATCAACATCCATAAACAATCGCAAGGTTGAGCTCACCAGCCTTGGAGTCCATCTGTGAATTTGTGTTTGAACGACAAGGAACAATAGAAATGCAATGTTGAGTGAGCCAGGTGGCAAGTCCGCTTGTCAATTTGTATATCGCAGAACTCTTGAGTGTTATTTGTAGGTCACGGAATAATAGAGGCCCAGTTTTGTAGGTCCCTTTGTCAATTTGTATATCGCGGAACTCCAAGTACTGTTTGTATGACACGAAATAAAATGACTGCAATGTTGATCGAGCTAGCCTGCAGGTCGGCTAACCAATTTGTATATCATGGAATTCTGGATGCTATTTGTAGACCACGAAATAATGGATACCCAATTTAGAGCCCGCCCATCTGAGAACCCGCAATCCAAAAAGTGGCCAAGTATGGAATGCGGGATCCGTACATTTTCTATAACATCTCATGTTCATATTTTATTGTACATATTCAATCGTGGGTTCCTTCATAGGCGGGTTTAACATTGTGTTTCCATTGTTTCGCCACGTGCAACTAACACCCGAACTTCCGCAATTTACAAATTAGCAAACAAACCACCCTTCATCTCATATGCTTTCGCTTTCTGTTTACTTGGTCCCTTTTCCCAATGTCTCATGCTTTTATATACATAACCTGATGTTCAACGATATACAAATTACCCTCTCGCCATTGCACTTCCGTTGTTCCCCTACGCATAAACAACTACTGAAATTCCATGACATACAAATTGACACTCGATATCTGTCACTGAGATGCAATATGACCATCAACCCTTCATGTCTCCTGGGTATATCTTCTACCTTTTTCTTTTGTAACTTGCTCGACCGCTTTGCATACTTAGGTATTTCTTGGAATCGGTTTTGCGGGTTGGCAGGTGCACAAAATGTACAATGCTTCGTCGCAATTCGCCATCATTACTGCCTTCGTACTTGTTTCTAGATATGCAGTAATTAAGCTTTAATGCTAGTAGTTCACCCTGCAAGGACCATTAAGATTGTCATTAATGTCCATAAATCCGAACAAGATTTGTCATTACTACGAATTAAACTAAGATTTGTGCAGAAGTATGTTATCCTTTCCAAGTATTCATTACAAGCATGATGCAATATATTTTTTGTGCGTCGGTGGGTTGGCGCCTTTAAGAAATTTCTAATTCTTAATCTCTCTTCGTTGTCACCGCGAGCTTCACACGTTTTTCTAATTATGCAATTAGTGATCTGTAAGGGTGATAACTCTTTCCACATGAACCCTGGAGATTGTCATTGATCAACGAAAGGCTTAAGGAGATATTCCATTGATACACATTAAACCATAATTTGCGGAGGCTTATATTATCCCTCCCCAATTTTCATTTCAAACATCGTCTCAAGCAAACATAAATTGTCATTATCTTGTGGCAGCAGTTCTATCCAGATATAGTAAACACATTCGGACATAATGGCTAGAGGTTTCACTATTCCAAGGCATATTCTTACTACTTGTAGTGTACCCATTCACTACCCGGATTTTACCAAACCTCTCGGATACCGTTCTGTACATGAAATCTACAGAACTCATACTGGGTTTTACCAAACAAATGCATTTAACACAATTAAACACACTTAATTCCCAGAGTAAAATATATAAGTTACTGTTACCATTAACAAACCATAGCATTCAACAATAACTCATTTACACAGCGGAAAACATGATACATGAACAACACAGTCATGCCAAATGTGATAAACATAATTTCAGATACTAATCTTTTAATGGCTGTAGAATTCACCAACCAAGTGCAGGCCTTCCACGAACCTCCCAGCCTTAGACCACACTGTTCATCAGCTCAACAATGGGTCACCCCCAAGCTGGGACCGAGCTCCACCCCAAGGCAAGGATCCTAGGCTAGGCTGAGGTTACAGGGAAGATAACACATACACATCCACCAGGAAGAAAGCTCTCCCAGGAATCTCCCACACTCACTGCCCACAGACCCTCATTCCCCACATGCCTGCTCCACCCCAGGGGAGTGCACCTTCTCTGTCACCTAGATAGTCCTTCGGCTACCAGTCCCCCTTACCTTGGGTTATAGGAATAGACCGGACCAGAAGTCTCTGGGCTCTATGGCAGCTACAGGGATTTCTTCCAGGAGTTCTTTTCTCCCTCTGCGAACTCTCTCACCTGGAGGAGTCGCTCACAGGCCAACAAGCCTCACGCAGACCAGTACTGCGTGGTCACAGTAATCCACAGGAAACACAGACACATGTTTTCCCCAAATTGGTTCAGCAATCACTGGATGATCTCACAGCAATGATATCAGAATAGGGACTTCACACACAGACTAACTCGGCTTCCCCGAACCATAAGATTCTTTCCCGAGATACTCACTGGCTTCTCGCAACTGGGAATTACACTCACAGGTTATCTCAGAGACAAACATAGACTCCACGGCTCCCAACAGAGGGTGTACACGGATCTTCCACGCAAAACATAGGCTTCCTCTCTGCAACAGACATACACGGGGCTTCATGCAGACTAGCTCGTACTGTTCCCCCCAGGCAATCGGGTCGAATGGAATGAGCCCCCTCACGGCTTCCTGCCTCTGTTTTATTTGCATGCACCAGGGTTGACACTTGTCACCCTGGGAACTGCATGCATTCCATCCGTACGCATTCCTCCCACCACTTGGGAACTCACGGGTCCTTCCAAAAAGGACTTAGGATAAAAGAATGTGCACATGGATTTTTAGGAATAATA